>JAJJMF010026934.1:63468-99329 GCA_022058775.1 Vitis hybrid cultivar
ATACACTAGTATACTCACCATTGGAAACCTATTATAATGATTAAGACAAGTCATCCACCAATTGGGAGATAGCGCACTATATCTTTTAATGGATTGCCCAAGTCCATAAGTCAATTATGAACTAACTCATTAATTTGTAAGAAACCTATAACTTAAATATTCTATACAACTCTTAATATATTCAAGTCATTTACAATACAAGTGATCATAACATAATGCTCAAATCTATCACACTACAAACATAATAGACAAAAGGAAAATTGTTATCATGAAATCAAAATGTTATATCATGTCACTACTTTTAAGGGCTCTATCCTAACACCTATATCACTACATATGTTATTTTTCTTAATGACAATCTCATTTCCTAATGCTAAAAAAAATCACCATTGCAAGGTCATGATATAATGAAGTAAGAGTATAGGGTTGTTGACTTTACAATTGCAAAAGTAACCTAGATACCTAATATTTTGTGTCAGCTTGGTTTTAGTCCCTTGAAACCACTAAATCTTGTCTCTAAACAATCTAACTGCAACTTACGTATGTGTCAATCCATTGCTTCAATGATGCATGAAACGTGTTGCACTTGACTAGCACTTTGTGGGTGATAAATTAACTAGTGGCTCACTATGTCTAGCTTATGTTTACACTAACAATCAACTTGTAAACATCATAACCAAAACCTTGAGCAAACACCTTTTTTTCTTCTTGGATTCAAGATTGGTATCTTCAATGTGGGAAAAAGATTCACAATGACATCAAGCTCAAGTCATTCCATTATTGATGGTCCCTTAATTCTCATGCAAGTCTTTAGGACCTTGATCGTATAATTTCTTGTTATTTCCATACTTCTATGAGTCAAAATGATTTTTTTTTTTTTTTTTTTCACATTTCTTGTATGTCCAATGGCATTATTTTATAAATTTGTGTGCACATGAATAAACTGTGTAAGCATAATTTTACAAACAATTCTTCCTAATTCTCTTTATATTTAACATCTTCATGTGGTTAAAGAATAAATTCATAGAAAAATAATAAAGATTATCATTAAATGGCCGATATGGTAAAGTTAATTGGTATCATATTCAGAACATATATATTGATGTTATGGTATATATATAGAATTGAATTCTTGCACAAATTAAATACTAAAATAACAATGCAAATAATTTGTTCGAGTTTAATCTATACTTTTGAACTCTAAAGCAAGGATATATAATTTCTATTAGGCCACGTTTGGTATGCGAGGATGAGGAGTAAGAATGAACATCTCATTCATTCTTATATTTGGATAATTTAAATATTAATGAGAATGAAGTCCGGAATGATTTCAAAGGAAATGAAATCTCACTTATAAATAAAAATTTTATTCCTCTCTAATAGAAGGTATTTTGATTTATTAGTGCAAGTTATTTTTAAAAATACTTTTAAAAATTTTTTGTAAACCCAAAACTTTTTTTAATAAGCTATTTTTAAAAATATATTTTTTAATTTTTTTAAATTATAAATTTATTTTATATAACAAAAATTAGATTTAATTCAAGTCTTATTAAAAATAAAAATAATTTTATGACTTTAAAATAAATTAAAAATAAGTAATTTTAATAAAATATGAATAGTAATATTATAATTAAAATCATAACTTATATTTTTTTTTATGAATATTAATTATAAAAATATGGATATTAATATCTTATAAAAGCATAAATGTTGATTTATTTTATTTAAAATAAATATATATAATTGAACAAGTAATAAACAGGCCTTATATTCTTCCAGCATTAATCAGTTTGGTCTCATTCCTCCATTCTAAGGATTAGAATAGGATAAACAACATTATCTATTCAATTCTTAGATACCGCAGCAGCAGTTATTTATGAGGCATTATATGTCTAATTTACTTCTTCAAACATATATAGCGAGTAAAAAGCTTCCCTAAAGAAATGTAGGGGAATCAATTCATGTCATTAATTTTGTAAAATAAAAAATAAAATAAAAATTACACCTTATGTTCTCAAGGGTATCAAAGAAATTAACTAAAGAATCACTTGATATGATCTGTATTTATCTAGAAAGAAAAGACAACAAATTAAATAAAGAAAATCAAGTTCTTTTAGCCTCTATTTAATCTGTCCACATAAATTTTCAAAACTTGTAACGTCCAGTCTTATGAGATTTTCTAATCGATCCCTCAAAGAAATCACATGACAGTTGTTACAAATCATTCAAATTGCAACAACTCATCTACTACTTCGCTCTCCAGGGAATTTATATTAAGTAATCAACTTATCAAGGTGACTACATGAATTAATTTAAAAAATCTGTCTGGAGAAGGCTGGCAGCTTATTCCATAACTCTCATCTCTCATTCTTCCTTTATTGCAATTTTCATTTTTCATATGCCTCATACTCTGCAACTGAGAACCTAAAAATAAATAAGAAAGAAAAACATAGAGAAAAGTGGTTACTTAAATCAGGATCGTAAAGTTAATAACATTTAATCGGCTACTTCCCTGATCCAAATGGAACTCGGGGTTTCTACAAATTTAGAAAACACCATAAAAGTAGAAGCCCTAGACCTAAAGTAGGTCGAGCTTTAATCGATGTAACTGATGAAGTAGTTGTACTGACCACCACATATCAAGCTTTCACCGTTGTGACATGCTTGATGAGCATGGCAACAACATCTGATGAAACCCTAGAAGCAGACTCTTTCAAGCTTTGAATCCTCAATGCAGTTTCTTCATCAAGCCGTTTTACATTTGACCCACTGCTCCCACTCGTCTATATAAATCAAAAGTGAAGTGAGACCTTGTCATTCTAAAACCTTTGGCAATGACAATATTTGTGCTGATACCTCAGAAATTTTCTTCTGGTGGGCAGCTTCCATATTGGAGTGGTAGAGTTTCACTTCCCTCTCAGCTTCTTCTTTAGCTTGTTTCAACCTCGTCAACTTTACTGAAACACATTGTTCAATCATAGCATCATTTCGGATTACGAGTACTGTAACTTTGGAAAGAGATATGTAAGGATTGGGGTTTTACAGTTTTTAGCACTGGAAATAATCTGTCGGGCCTCCTGCTCTGCAGTCAGTAGCATCTGGATGCCTCCTTGTCCTTTCATGGAATCCATGGAAAATATGCTACCTAAAATACAAGAATAAGTACTTTTCAATCCCATATATAGAGAAATATATCACTTAATTACTTCTGTATAATTCAGGATATATTTTTGAGAAATTTTAATCAGAAAGAAAAAGAAAACAGAAGTAGCATCATTTCATAAAATTCTGCCGAAGAAGATCATTCAATGTCTCAATTGCAGAATGACCCTGCAATTTGATGTAAATGGATCATTCTATTCCAATGCTTTCCAAATGATTCTAAAATACTTATCTCAAATGCGTTCCCCAACCTGGTGGATCTGAGAGATGAAAAAACAAAATGTTGTGACTCAAATCGATGTATTTAAGTGGGTCTTCCAAATTCCATATGCCAAATAAAAGACCCAATTCTTCAAATTGGATTGTGAATAATAAAAAATTTTAAAGGGAGGAAATTGAATTGAAAAAAAAAAAAAAAAAAACCAAGGAAATGCACCCCATACCTGTGTTTTATTTCTTCAAAGGGAGAAGGTTGCAGTTAGTTTTTCAAGGCAAAAATACTGAGGTAGAGGAGGATATTATTTGGCTCTGGTAGTATTGAGATAAAAATGGATCATTTGCCACCTGTTCACCGGCTTCCTTGGTGGCTAGTACTAATTGAATTAAAAGATTGTTACATTTAATTATTTATTTTACTTCATTTTTTTGGGACTAGCCACCTCCTATATTCTTTTTACTACGATTTATTTATTTATTTTTTAGGTGGCACTAGAGATAGGATGTAAATTAATAAGTATTAAACATATTAATTGTTACGTCCCATCACTACATATCATATAAGCAAGTGTGGCCATCATAGTTTTGTTAACGTTTGGACTATTATTATGATTATGATCACCCTTAAAGAGAATGACACCTAAATCATATTATATCTAATCCTTTGCATCTTTATTACTTTATAACATGTTTTAGAAGACAATTCATAAGACCTAAGTTAGAGTTGAAGAGAAAATTTTGAAAGTAGATTCAAAACATTTTCGTATCTTTAAAAACGATTTCAAATCATCTTTCAATCTCGAAAGTTTCTTCAAATTATCTTCAATTTCTTCAAAGCTTCTTTGAAATATAAAAATCTTCAAAAATTTCTTTCAAGCTTCATCTTCAAATCTACCAAAAAAAAAAAAAAAACAAAAACAAAAAATCTCTCAATCAATGTTGTATAAATCAAGGTTTAAGTCATATTAAGGCCCAAGTTGCAGTCAAACTTAGGTCAAATCAAAACTCAATTCAAACCAAAACTTGAGTCATGTGAAGGCTCAAGTCAATTCAAAATTCAAATCAAACGTCCAAGCTAAGAGCCCATAAAATCATATTATCAAAAAATTTTATCTGAGATCAAACTTCTTCAAGCTCTCATAAAAAAAATAAAATTAAGTAATAAAATGGAGATTGTACTTATAACATTCTCCAAATAAATGAACTTTTAACTTAACTTCATAACTTTTGAACAGAAATTTTATTTGTACATGAGGAAAATTCATGGACTCTTTTCTTAGACTAGAGATTGTGCTCGCTTCTCATTCCATATTCTCATTCCCATAAAAGAAGATAAATGTATGCGTTTAAGGGGGTATTTGTCTTTATTTGTTTTTTGTGCACATACCTACCAAATTAGAGAGACATCAACCCACCAAAATAATATCAGCATAGTAGGAGCTTGAAATTTTAAATTTGAAAGTTGATTGGACATGTGGGCGCATCTTTTACGTGGATCTAACCTCCAAAGACGTGTTCTACACTCGGTTCTTTCCATAACCACACCCATTTGCCTCCTAAATCACTAACCCTTAATTTCCCAAATGTGTTATCCCTCCGTAGCCAGCCTCTGCCGCCATTGATTTGATCTCTTGAGTCGCAATTCACTTTCTCCCTTTCTCGAAAAACTCCTCGTTTCTCCCTCTACACCCTTCATCTTTAGGTGGATTCACTGCTTTGTTGGACATTCGAAGAACAGCCAGACCTGGTATTCTCAAAATCTTTTCCTTTTTTTTTTTTTCCAAATATATTTTCTTTCGGCTTTAGAGGTTTCGATATCATGATTTTGTTGATGTTGGCTTTTTTATCCATTATGTAGTGGAATTTTCTATTTTCCATCCTTTAATTCATTTCCATTTTTGCATGGTTGCTTTCTTTGATATATTTCCTCATCTAGATTTGACTGATCTTGATAGCTTGAAGTTCTTAACCTTTTACAAGATTTGAGTTCTTTTATTTTTGGTAAATTTAGTTTTAACGGGATTTCATTTCTTTCTTTCTTTTTTTCAGTGGATTTGTTTTTAATGTGCTTAATTTTCTTTGATTTTCTTCCACATGCAATTTGCAAATATCATTGTTTAGGAACATAGGGCCTGACATATCTCTAAAATTGCTTTTCTTTTTTTCCTATAATTTCTTTTTGTGTGATGTACCTGTGGTGAATAAAAAAGGGAATGGCCTAGGTCCATGCATCTTGGCATAACCTAGATCATATTTGAGGTGGGACAATGTAGCAGCAAGATTCTAGTTTTTTTTAATAGATGGGGATGAAGTCCAGACCCTAAGTGGCCTTGGGTTTGGTCTGGTGGTGGGATAGTGTTATCCTACAAGGGCAGAGCCGAAAAAAGGGAGACCCCAAGACTTGCCCCCATATTCCTTAGTGAAGCCTAGCCACTTGGGAGGCATTCTTTAATGTGATGACTCAGTTTAAGAAATAAGGGTAAGAGATTTAAACATAGATGTACTTGATCTTCCCAAAATATTCCTTTGAAAGCGTTTACTATTTCTTCTTTTTAGTTTTTAAGGAAGTTCAGACTAATAGAAAGCAGCCTTAAAATGAACTCTTAATTTGGAAATAGGACTTTTTTAAATGGTATTCTAAAACTTACATATTGATTATGAAGAAATGCATATCAATCAAGCAAGAAGTTTCATCCTTGATTAATCGAGCATTTGGGTTTTGTTGAAGATATAATAACAAATTCACTAGTCAAGACTAAGCTTTGATTAATCAAAAGCTCAAATTGATTATTTTTACCTTTATTTCCCGAATCCAAAAAATTCTTCTTAAAATAAAGTTTGAAAGTTCTCAATATGTTTTGGGCCTTATAAATTTTAGTAGATTTTCCAAAGCAAAATCCTAGGGTTTCCAAGTGACATGCCTATTTCATGTGCTTGGGACAACTATTTGTTATATCTTCCATTTGGATATGACTAAGTCCTTTAACCTTTGAGAGGGTTAGGGAGATGGATGTGTCATTTTCTCAACCTTTTTTACACATTGTTTGATACAAGATTTGATGTTATGATTTTGATATATATTCAAAAGTCCCTTCAATATGATAATGAAAGTGAAATTATGGTTGTTGATAAAATTTTCATTTCAAAATTTGACTCTTCTTTGTGTTAGTGTTTTAGGTGATAATTCTCTCATGTATAGCATCTTGTTTAGAAACACTAAGGATAAGAACATGTCACCTTCATCTAGAGGTATGGGCTCTTTTCCTTTCAAATTCTACTTCTAGAAATGATGAGACATTTATCATTTTTTTTTATTTCTTGAACTCTAATATCTAGTCTACATTTATCTTTGGGGTTGTGATGCACTAGAGGAAATATGTACTTTGCTAGAAGATGATATTAGTGCTTCTAGGCTAGATGACTTATTTGAATTGTTACTTGGAAGAAGGACCTTATCAAGTTGAGTCTATTGTCATTTCTTCTTCAATGCATAAAAAAATTTTATATTTCATAATTCATCACTCTCTGCATTTGATAAGGTGGTATGTTTTCCCTTTTAGTGTAAGGAACAAGTAGTTGAATAAGACAATTTACTTCATGCTATAGAAGTATGATGCAAAAGGAGTATAATGATACTAGTATAACAAGATAAAAGACATAACCATTTGTTCATCAAGAAGAGGTATGGAGACAAAAGCAATTATGTCAATCATCCTAAGAAATTAAGTAATTCCTTCAATATGGTGATGCTACAAATCATTGTTATCCTAAATAAGATAAAACATATTCTTTTTTTTTTCATTGTTTAGGTTTGCTTTTTTGGAAAGTACAATAGGATGAGTGGAGTCGGAAGAAGGTATGTATTTTACATTTAATTTTATTAGCATATACTAAAATTATAGAAAGGCCAATTTTTTTACTAAGTTTTTATGTCTTATATTTACTAGTTTGTAAGACATTTTTACTCGGACTAATCCAATTAACACATTGATCTACTTACAATTATTATTATTATTATTTTGGGGGTGGGGAGGGGGTTGGGGAACAATTTCTTTATAGCATCATTAATTTGACCATGTATTTCATTTACATTAGCTAGGTTCTAATATTTTCCAAAGATAGTCTAAATATCCCACACAACATACCAAATGGCAAGTGAGTGTTAACTTGTTAATTAACATAGCATACTAATATAACTTGTTGATTAACCGTAAATGGACTTGGGTCACCAAAAGGATTTATTTTTAACAAGGTTCAATTGTGGCAACCCTAACCTTGAGGATGGGCTACAGAGATAATGGGCTCACATAAGACCGAGACCAATTGTGTAGCCACTAGCTCAACATCAAATATTTAATAAAATATGACAAATAATGGAAAGAAAGTTTAGAAAACAACAAAAAAGTTCCAAACTAATGAAAACAAAAAGACTAAGAGATTAAGCCTTATGTCTCTAATACAACCCAAGTTTTAAATTATGTCTAGTAGAAGAAAAGACAAATGGATTCTATGTCTAGAGGCAAAGACACAATAGTTTTAGGGGCTTGTTACGATACTGCTCATCCTCAACTTGAAGCTTTCTAAAAGCTAGGTTTTGCTTGACAAAAATTAAATTAGTTGTATATATCTCATGTTTCCCTAAGTCATTAGTTATATAGACGTAGGGAAGGGATCACTTATATGGTAAATAAGTATAAAAGCATTTACATGATAAGAGTACGCACATAAAACTCATAGTCAGGGTTTCCACCCAACTCACAGTTATTTGAATACTCCCCTAAATATAGTTCAAGCACAGAATCATAATGGGGTAGAAGGAAGGAATTGACTAAACTATAGTATGGAAAACTGGACCCTAAATAGAAGCCTTATGTCCTTAGGATTGTTAAAATTTCCAAAGAAAATTAAAGCTTTCAATTTTAAAACTAGGAACTTTGATTTCGAAACATATGTTGTTTGGGTTTTTGGAAAAACAAATTTTTATAAAAACAAAATATTTCTTTTTATTTGAATAGATGTAGAACAAAAGTTTTAGATTCTCTTCTTATGACTTGCATGAAGAAAAACAACCAAGAAAGCTCAACTCAAGTAAATATCTAAACAACTATTTAGATGTTACCTTATGGTCTTTGAATGTGATGAAGATTTGAAGCTCACTTTGAACTTCAATCTCTCATGATCTATGAAATGTTTCAACCAAGGATGCAAGCGAAAACCAATAAAATTGATCCAAACCAACCAAAATAAAGAAAATTGGTTTGGTTTTAAAAAACCATTAAGATCGGTTCGATTTGGGAATTTTAAAATTTGTCTTAATTGATTTGATTTTTTGTTTTATTATCTCCAAATTGATAAAAACTAAACCAATTGGATTTAAAATCTAAATTAATTTGAGTCCAACAGATCATTTAACTAAACCAAACCAACATTAAACAATCTTGGTTTGACTCAATTTTTCATCACTAATGGTTGGTTTTGTTTTGATTCAAATAAACAATGTCGGTTTTGATAAATTCTTTTCCAAAATTAAATCAAATCACACCTTTTTATGCCCCTAGTTCCAACTCCAAAAGTTTTTTAAACAATGTACATTCTTCAAGATCTTAGTGCACTAGGGGATGTTAATTAGTTCTCCTCAATTATTCAATACAAGAGAACTAAGGTTTTCTTGAAGGGTTTTTTCAATTCCATGAGTGCATAAAAAAGTACTTAGGATGCTAGGGTTTATGAAAAAGAGAGGAGGTAGAGAGATTTCCAAAATCTTCAAATTGTCTTCCACTATTCTCTTATATAGAGAATAGAAGTGAAACTCATCAGCTCATGTCTTACATTAGATATGCTTACCCTCAAATTTGATAGTTTTGACTTGTTTTCTAAGAGAAAGTAACTTGTGAAAGTTTAATAGCTTTATTTCTATATTCATATAGTAGTCCACAACCAATTTAGTCCATGGATAAATACAATAGATTCAATTTTTTGTTACCGCTCAAATGTCTATCTCATACCTAAACTCTTTGTAGGACTCTAAGAATGGATTTATGATGAGAAAAAAAATACCAAACAAGCCCAATAGTTTTGTTTGATTCACAATGAATTAGGGGTGTATTCATCTTAGAAATTATCCACAACTAGATGGTGGTGTGAGTTCATCTCAATGAGAAAAATCCACCAGCACTAGATTTGTGATGAGAAAAAACACAAATCAAGCCTAATAGTTTAGTTTGATCCACAATGCATGAGAGGTATTTGTCTTAGATTCACAATGAGACTATAGAAAATTTTCAATAAAAATCCACCTATGCTAGATTTGGATGTCCATTGCATTCTTATCCAGTTCTCTTTCCTCATTTGACTCCACTTTTGATTGATTTACATGCCACTTCATTGCTAAAATAAAACCAAAATCCTTTTATAACTTGAGCACTAGACCATATGAAGCCACTTATGGGGATCTTTTTTTTTTTTTTTTTTTTTTTTTTTTTATAGGTAAATTTTTATCCCTATGGGGACTTGAACCTAGAGCTCCCAAACTTGAGCTAGGCCTCACGGGCTCTACTACTAGGGATCTAAGTATCATTCTACATTTGGTTTCTTATCAAACACCAACTTTCAAAACATACCATAGGATATAGTTGATGCAAATAATGGAAGCATAGCCTATTATGATGCCATGGTTGTGCTACCAATAGCATACTAAGATCCAACTTGTTAAATACTTACATTTATGCATTTCTCAAATTTATGGGCCATCCACATATTATCACCAACAATGTTGATGAGGCTTTTGATCTTTATTTTACTATATTTACTTAATATATTAGGCACTAAAAATTTTAAGGTCACCATAAATTTTTTAGGTAGCTATTATATTTAGATTTGTTTATTCACTTAAACTAACATATTCTTGACTCCTTATATGCTAAGTATAGATTTTGTTGCTTTTGTTCATTCTTAGGACATATAATTTAATCTTTTTGCCAACTATAACTTCATTTGAATACCTGCTTTTCATTTTTCCTTAGTTGGCAGCATTTTCCCCAAAAAATAGTTGTTTCTATAGATCTAATTATATGGGAAAAAATTTGTCTAAGAAATACATAGTATACATATATGAAAACTTTTATTCATTTATTTTTAATTTTTATGAGACACTTATTTTAGTTACACAACATTACGAAATATATGCAAATGTGGGGTCAAATTAATATGTTCTAAGAAGAAATATTTGAATATCAATGTCATCAATATTATCGATCTCATAAGTATCATACCAAATCCTATCAATTGAATCACTTTATTGAGAAATATGAGATGTCTAAGTCATATAAGTAAAGATATATATTCATGGATAAAAAAGGGAAAAAAATGTAATCAGTGATTAGATTGATAATAGAATAGAACCTTGGGTTGTGAATAGTAAGAAAAATTAGATGGCAACCATTGAGTATTGATCAACAGGTCCTACATATTTGCATATAAGAATATATTTAGGATAAATATTTAATAATATTAGTGATTATTACCATAGCATTAAATTCCATTAACATTCTAATGAATATATTGTAAAATTTGTAGATATAAGTCTAGTCATGATAGTTGTTTAATGTCCAACAATCCCAAATTTACAAAACTATATTGCACTAGTCTTTTGTCCCAACCAAAACAATTTAAAATGAGAAGTTATATGGTACATCTTTTCAATTATCGATCCATGGGGACTCATGTGAACAAGTCAATAGAATTGAAGTTAAACTATCTCATTTACATATTTAGACTTTTTGAGATAAAATTCTAAAGAAAAATGGAGTAAGAAGTGTAAAGTAAATAACAAGATGGTGAAATTGTTCAGAAAAGGCCACACATCTAAGATCAAATTTCTACTAAGAATAGAATCTTGGCATTCTTCAAGATGATCTATATATCTCTTTCAAATTTATGTCTTTGCAACTTCTAAGTCCAAATTCATCTCAAGATGTAATATAAGATTTTGCACATCCTTAATCAAAGTCTATGATTAATAAATCAGTGAGCCAATTTAAGCATCAAAGATATCATGTCTTGATAGATCCAAAGAGAATTTTGTCGCATTGATAATTGAGATCCAAGAATTTGGAGAATAGAGATAGAATTTATACAAGAGATATACTCATCATCGAAATTCTCCCTTAAATGCATTCATTCTCTAGATATATAAAGATCTAGCCACTAATCATAAGAAATTCAACCTTGGTTCCCATGTTTTATAGCCAAGAAAGTGCAAGAAAATAGAGTGGATGGAAAAGAAAAATACAAAAAGCTCTAAACTAAATTTAAAATATGAATTACAAAAATGTTTAGAAGATTCTCAATAAAGTTATAAGCTATGTGGCAACATCTCATCATGCCTTATCATTAAAACAAGTGTAAAAGTAACTATTACAAGCCTTTTACCTCACCTAAAGTTCACCTTGAATAAAAAAGGATCATTTATAATGGAAATCTATTTAACATGACCACAAATCAAAAATTCAATATATTAACCCTCTCATTAATTTGATCATTGAAATTTTGATGTGAGCTCCTACTTCATTCTCCACCACATAAAAACTTTGATGTATACATATGGTCGCATCAAAATTTCAATTATAGATACTATCTTTCTAGATTTCCATATCCACATTTTGATTCTATGCTTGTAACACATCAAAATTCAATGTGGCATTTTGTCTTCATAACCACATATGGAAATTTTGATTTACTAATTCCTCATAGCTTTTCTAATATCAAACTAAGATGTCCTCTTGCACTTAAAGTACACTTCTAATCTTCAAAAATCGCAAGATTATGTCATGATCCTTTCATACTATAATTTTTCCTTCATTAATACTTAACCACACTCTTTGTAATCATGTTAAGTCATCTTTCCTTCAACACTTTCTTAGTTATCTTTCTCCTCTTTATTTCTGCATTTTCTTTAAAATAAAGAATTAGTCCACTAAATTGTGCCTTAGCATAAATTGAAGCCAAAAACATTGATTTGTCCACTAAATTATCGATGACAATAAGGTAGATTTCTTCGAGTACTGACCTCACCCTACCCTTCCTCTAATGGGATGGGTTTGGAATTAAGATAAAAGGGTTAGGGGTGAGTTTGAGATTTTTCTTTAAACTAGGGATGGGTTTAGGGCAGGTTTGATTATTGTCTTGTCCTAATTATATATAACTAATTTAAAATAATTTAATCATTTTTTTTATTTTCCTATTTTAATACACATAAAACAAAAAAAAAATTACTTATTAATAAAATAAGTTACAAAAATCATAATATTTACTTATTTATAAAATTATATTAATTTTAATGTAATTTAAAAAAAAAAATCAAATGGGGTAGGACGAGTATGGGAAATTCTCATACCTACCTCATTTTGCCCTGTTTATTTATTTATTTATTTTTAGGGTGGCGATAGGAATTAGTTTGTGTAGATGGAATGGGCTTAGGATGTGGAAGGTGACTCGTTTGAACCCACCCTGTTGCTATCCCTAGCACAAATTCAAGGTAAAAGCATTTGTATTCATATACTCAAAAACATGTCTTTAATCAACTTTTTATACAAACATTGAGCACAAATCAAAGCCTTTTTAACTGTTAGTTATAATTTTAATTTTTAAGTTCCTATGTTAATTTGATAATACATATTATACCCAAATTTTCAATTCCTAAAAATCTCTAGTCAAAATGAAAAACTTAAGTTATAGTTATGTAACACCCAAATATGATCAGTTTCCCTAAATAACAACTGATTTTGTATTATTTAGAAACTATATTAGTATCTACATGTTTTTTCTTTTTTCTTTTTTTCAACATTGTAGTGGATAAGAAAGGAAAGCATTAGACGATTGATTAGACCCAGAAGCATCTTTGGCCTTGAGAAGAATGGAAGCTGAAGCCGTATTTCCAATGGATCAATAGGAAAGATGGTGTGAAGAGGGCTCATCCCAACAGATAAGGAGGGTTCAAATCAACAACTAGTGAATAATGGGCCTTGTAGTTGAATTTAACTTATTCAATGGTGAAGATATGATCATAAAAATTGAAAATGCCTCATATGGCAAGAAGATGGTAAGAGTAAAGTTTTCAAATTTTATCTAGAAGCATCTTGAAGTTCTTTTTTTCTAGTAGACATTAATGACTAAATGGTTTTAATAGCACACAACTTTTGTGAAATGTTACTATAGATGATGAAAATGCATTTCATTTTTTCCATTTCTTAGTTCAATATAAATTGTTTTTAGAAAAACTAATAAATGCCATGAGAAAATGATGAGAATGGCTTTCAAGCATATGACAGTTTTTGTTTTGAGGTCAAATACTAAAAGGTACATTTTAATGTTCATTTTTCTCTTCAAAATTGTATGAAAATTTTTTCTATGTTTCTTTTTTATTTTTAGCTAAGAAATACATAAAATATAAATGTAATTATTTTTCTTAATTACTATAAATGAGAATAATCTAAAATACAAAAACATAAGAAAAGTAATGAAAGGAGAGACCATTGGAAAACACCAGAAGAAAAAATATAGATTAGTAGAACTTAAAGTAACAAACTCAACCCTATCTTTGATAGAATTCAATTCCTCTTTGTGATTGGAAGAGCTACATGTCCAATGCTGCCTTTGCCCCTACAAAATGACTCTCAAACTTAAGGTTGCTAGGAAGTTTTGTTGGCATCACATAGATTCCAAATTGGCCTTGTTGGCATCTCAAACCTAGCAAAGTGAAAGTAATAACGATTCAAAAATAGGATCTTTAAGTTTCATAAACCATACCATTGAATTTGGATGTTCCCGCACACTATTTCTCTTCAATTTCATGAAGCTCTTGAAGACCTCTTGTATGTCTTCTACCCAATGACTCCTATTTGGATATTAACTCTTAGATTAAGGAAGATGGAGACTACAATTCTTTTAGAAGATGTGAGATTAAGAGTTAGCCTAACCCTAAACTCTAAAGCTTTTATATAGGCTAGAAATGGACAAGTGGCTGGGGCCCAAAATATGGACTAAGGTCACTTAATCTAGCTCATTGGTCCTATTTCATTAATTAGCCATAAGATGGGTTTTAATTAATCAAAAAGCCCAAATAAAACCCAAGAATTAATTATTGATATGTTATGGTGAAACCTCGTGAAAGTTAAGTAGCTTAACCCATAGAATATAATTAATTTAATTAAAATATAATTTAGTCAATAATAAGTACCACAAATAATATGAGCTTGAGCCTATGGCATCTTGTCTACAAAATTCAACTCTAGCCGCCTACCTACTCAGATATGCTTAGGTAGGCCTAAGTTAAGAAAGGTCCAAGGGGCCTATATATTCACCTAAGCCCGTGTCATCATGCCATTCTAAGCCTTTTCAAGGCTTCCTTAAGAAGGTTGAGTGGGGCCCATACACAACTAGCTTAGATATGCCTAATTAAGTTAGGCTATGCTCATGTGAACTAACTCAAGCTTGCTTATCTCAATCTAGGCCTGAGCTGCTAGGGTGAGGATGATTCATGGCAATCATTAAGGCCAAATTGCCTAAATCTGCATCTTTATGTTGTTCTTTTGGTTTAGTCACTCCAATTAAGTCCCACCAAGGCCCTTTTCCCTTTAAAGGATCACAATATTTCCAAAATTCCTTTTAGATAAGGCTTACCTACTATAAAATCCTAAGAGTGATAAGGATAACATGGGATAAGGGTTATCATAATCTTATCATAATTCCAACCCTAGGCATCATCCCAATCTTCAAATGAACTTATCCATTATAAATTGAGTGCTCCATTAGAATTACAAGGTACACAAAAAATTTCTCTTCTCCATGTTCTACTTTTCCTCCAACTTGCTGACTTAAGTAGCAAATCCATATCAAGCACCTTCTATGTGAGCTTTTTGCAACTCTTGGAGGTATTGCCTGTGTTACAAATCATCAATCTCCCACTCAATTTTATAAAGTGAAATCTTTTTTTTTTTTTTTTCCATCTTCAAAGTTGACTCATAAACTTCACGAGTAAAAGGAGAAAATTTGATTTCTTAGTGCACCAAGTTGAGTTAATAAAAGGTAAGTATTTTGAAACCTAAGTATATTCAATCATATATTTAGCAATTATAATGATTTATGGTTAGCAAAATTTTCAACTAGATTTAGGATTTTTGGATTAATTAATCAGCATATTTCTTGAATTATTTCAGATTATTTAGCTTAGATGAAGAGTGTTGTATATTAATTTGTTCTTAAATTATTAACTTGATTTTATGAGATCTACTTCCTAGATTCGCTATTATGTTAGGAGATTTAATTATTTGGGGTGAATAGTATGTAAATGTTGATTCTTTGTTAGCCTCATGAATTATATATTTTTATAGAATTATTAAACACATTTTAAAGGTTAAAAAAAATGGTATTTTGAATTATTAAATCATTAGAATTTAATTACAATATGGAAGTTTGAAACACTAATTTAATAATTTGAATTAAAAGTTCATTTTGATTTTTAATATGAGAAATTAAAATTTAAGTATATTGAGATTCTAGTTCTTGTTAATTTTGAATCATAAATTATTTGAAATGATTAATCTAGGGTGAATTTGCTTTATCTGTTTCTATATCTGTGAGTCAAATCCTAGAAAATTTATCATATAATGGGACGATCTTCATTGATGAAGAGGCATAAATGTTTTACAAATGCAGTCCAATTATTGGAGGTTTTTTGTTTTTTTTTTGTTTTTTTTTTTAATTTGGATTTTAGTCTATGAATTAAGGATCTTAATCTATGGTAAAGGTTTATTTAAAATATTTAACATTAGATAGAGTTTGCATGACTTTTTTGCTTAAGTGGTTTTTTGGATAAGGACCTTAGTTAATTCAATCAAGCTCCATTATGTGTTTCATACTGCCTGTTAATAACGTGTATCTATGTAGCTCCATTATTGTTTGGATTCTTCTCAAGTATAATCCATATTTAAATATAATCTCAAACGAATTTCTTTCATTTTTATGCGGATTGCAGTGATATGAAAAGGTCCATGATAGAGAAGAATGTGTACTTCCCTAGAAATTAATATGCATAATCAGGGAGAAAAAGAATTCTCAAGATCAAATCAATGATTTAGCAAAATAAAAGGTAAATACATTTTTATTAATCCTGTTATCATAATGTTCATTTTGGTTCCTCTTGTTTACATCTAATATTGCAATGTAAGCTCATTAGGCAACTTTCTTTGCTTCCTAGGAACTAGAATGGGAAAATAAAAAGGAAAAGAAATTTAGAGTACTGATACCACATGAATTCTTTCTGAGTTCTTGTTTATATATATATGTGTACTTCACCACATTTCAAATAAGAAGAACATGGAAATTGTTGGGACGTCATTTGTTTGTTTGGCCCTGGTCAGCCGTACCACCGAACTGTGCCAGACGAGGGCATCACAGCCGGATGGTACCAGGAGGGCTTCCTCAACGTCCTTAAGGCTTGGACTTGAGTTCGAATCCTGGGGAGGCCACTCTGGTCCGGCCCATTCCGGCTGTGATGCCCTCGTCTGGCACAGTTCGGTGGTACGGTTGACCAAGGCCAAACAAACAAATGACGTCCCAACAGAAATGGTCATGCTGCTAGTGCCTTGGCTAACTGTTGGAAGAATTTAACCTCTGGCAATGTGATTATGTGGTATAATACTTGCTCGATGATCCTCATAATTATAGATTTGATCTTCCAAGCAAGGCTCCTTGTTACAGTCAATTCATTACCCATAAAACATGTGAGGGATGTATTCAGTTATGCCCATGTAATTCAGGAATTTCTTTTTTATTTGTGAGGATCAATTATTTGATAAGTTGGAATATGATTACTGAGAGGTGTAAAATCAATGTAGATTTCATAGATGTGTTCTTCATCAATCAATAAATAAATTTAAGGGTTACTGATTTTCCTTCAAATTTTGATCTCCACAGATACCTAGTTTTAGAGCATTGCCCCCTGGAGTGAAGTTTGGACCTGGATGGGTAGGTGAGAACGATGTGACACCACCAAAGCCACTTTTTGTGCTTTCATTAACATTACTCTCATCTCTCCCTCAAGATTCTGCTCCTGTTGCTATACCTTGCAATATGGATTCCCAAGAGGATAAACTGCGACAAATTAAAGGTGGGAGCAATTTGTTTACTGGAGAAGCATGTGCTTTCAACTCATTCAGCTCTTGGCTGGCCATTTGAGCCAGTCTTTCTTTCCATCTGCTGCTCCGTCCTGGCCGTCTGACTGAGTTCAACAGATCAACAGCAATGTTGGCCTTGTAAGGCCCAGACCTCTCTTTCGGATTCATCGGGACCCTTCTATCCACCCTGGCATGAACAGCTTCAATGGTGCTTACGGGTTAAACATTCCAGCTCAGATGGGAAACTAATCAGAGCTGCCAGGCCAACTGTACTCAATCTCTAGTCTCCACAGATGCTGGACACCCTCTCAAGAAACATCACCAACTTGGGCCATTCGGTGATGACAAACAACCTAAATTCTGAGGACCTCAAGTTCTAGTAAAATCAAGTTCAACAAACTACAGCAGCTCAGTATTGCCTCTTGGCCAGGACTGACACTGCAACAGTGACAGGATTCAGTTCCACCCAATATAAATTTAAGATTCCAGCGAGTGTTTATCCTGATTATCACAGTGGATTCCGTTCAACCTCAATGCCTCAAGAGGTTCATTCAAACAGTAGTTAGACTCTAATTTTAGGAGGAAATAATCTAGTTGATAAGGCTGACAAGAATGACAAGTTTTACTATTATAGTGTGGCAGTGTGCCATGGTATGGAAATGATGAAGATTTTAAGGGTTCTGACAACGAAGGTCGGGTGGGTTCCGAAGACAATCTCATTTTGAAACAGCCAAATTCTAGGAAAGAGCAAAGGTGATCGAGAAAGTGGATGTGGAAGAACTTTGATGTTAAACCACTTTGCTTATTGGTCGAACCATCATTGAAATGTATTTTTCTCAGTAAAGAGCGGTGGAGCTTCTTTGTAAGGATGTATAAAAGTGTTAGATTTTTCTAAACTTCAATGTTATATATTAGTACTTTGGTTTGTGCAACCATTTTTTTTTAAATGTTAATAATTTAAAATAACTGTTTATCTAATTTAGAGCCCATTTGGTAGTAATTATAGAAGACGGTTTTAACTTTTCTAACATGAAAATTTTTATAATTCAAGTATTAAAAAAGTTAGAAATGTTTCTTAAAATCACTATCAAATACATTTTTAAGAGAGTAATTCTAAAAAACATTTATAACATTTTTAACATTTGAATGACGAAAATTTTCAAGTATTAAAAATATTAAAAGGTAGAATTACTATCAAATGTGTTCTAAGTGCTTAATGTGCTTCAATAACTGTTTGTCTAATTTAAGTGCTTAAATGTGCATTTGGTAGTGGAAGTGTTTTTAGGAGAAATCACAAATTGTTTTCCAAGAAACACTATAAGCATTGTTATTAGTATTATAAGATACATGATATTTATGATGTGATACCTATCATCTCGGAGTGGAATCAATACATACCATATAGTGTATTAGAAAATATATTATATCGTTCGAGATACTAGTTGTGTTGTTTTGATATTTTCCATACCATACGTTATGATGATACAAAGCAACCCAAAAATAGATGTTCTTTAACCCAATAAAACAACATTGTAGTGAGTGTCAAAACAAGATTGTTTCATCTTTCATGAGAAGAATATTTTAGGGTTTTTTTTTTTTTAATGGTTTCTATCTTTGGCATATGCATCACAATTCTTTGACTCTGGTGAAGCCAAGGTAGAATAGAACAAAAAGAGAATCAACGACATTACCGTGAGGTGAGTTTTCCGAGTGCTCCATCCTTTGATTATTCTTTTTCTTCTTTTTTTTCTCATTTTCTTTTCCCTTTCTCTATCATTATTTAATTCCCTTTCAATGCTCAACTTCTATTCATTTATTTCCCCTCTTATTTTCTCTCAATTTTTCTACGAGAGAGTTTGTTTTATATTAAAAACAAATGGGAGGGGGGACCCTTCAGTCCTTCATTAATACTCATGTTAAAATGATTAAATGAAGATATTAATTTTAAACTTTTATGAGTTCATAAAAAGCTTTTGGTGAAAATAAAATCACACGTCAACGAGAGAAAAGTTCTTTCTCACTATCTCAATTCTCTTCCTCTTCTCTCTACATTACTTTTTAGAATATATATATTATTTTTTTATATCTTTTTTTTTCGATTATTTATTGTTATATAAAAGATTGCATTTCAAACATTATTTACTTTATAAGCTTCTTTGAAAGAAAACAAAATCATAGACAAGGTAAAGAACAACAACAGAGGGGGAAAAAAGAACTAAAATGACACAACACCAATGGCAAAAGTGTTTGGTTGGTGACTAAGAAAAGGGGAAAACAAAATAATTTGCAAAATAAAAAAGTGGAGAAAGAGACAAATCAATGATAGCTGTTCAGTCTAATATCATCGAGAATGAGAGTCACGATGCAACCGCAAAATGTGAAAGGATTTTAAGAATTCAAACTTTGCATAGCATCTTTCCTTGACATTGAGTTCTTGGAAATCGAGTACTCTTTTCCTTCTCTCTGCTGGATTCAGATTTCCTTTACCCCTCTCATGAAACTTATATTATCTTTTTCTATTCTCAATATGAACCAGTCAATGGGCGATAAAGAATTTTGACAATTGTATACGTACATTAAAAAATATTTCAAAAATACGGTTGGTCCAAAAATACAATCGTTTTGGTCACGTGAGGAATCGTCTTTTATATTTATATTTATATTTTTAATATTAAAATTGTTTTTTATAAAGATACTTCTCTTTAAAATTTCATCTTTCTTGATGCTGGAATTTTGACAATGTGCTGACTCTTATACATCTTTTTATGAGATGTTTTGTGCCTAATTCATGCATATATGAATTTTAAGGGTTTTCCCCTTACCATTTATTTTTAGTATTGTTATAAAAAAAATTAAAAAATAAATTAATTAATTGATTTTTAAGATAAAATCTAAAATTAATTGAAGCATTATTTTTAAAAAAAAAATTATTCAAATTTATTATGAAAATAATTCATGTAAATATATAATTTAATATCATATAAAATTTTTATATAGCCAAGAACTGATGTGACCTATTTTCTAGATAAGGTTGCTACATGGTAATACACTCAAAAATTAACACAAAGTATTTTTTTAAATGTTTTTTCATTCAAATAAAATTTTAAAACTCAAATCAAATAAAATCTATAATGATTTCATTTTTTTCAAACTTATGACATTGCAATCAATCCTCCTAAGAAAACTAGAATTTTATTTATTCTTAAAATAAATAATTAAGAAGTAAGATTAAAGTGAAATGGGTATTTTAGGAAAGGTATTCATAAATAATGTCCCACTAAAATTCAAATTTATGAATATAAATGAATTATTTCTTATTTTATTATTTAAAAATATAAATGTTAATCAGGGTTTTTTTCCCTTGGAAAATGGCTTTTACAAAGATGTTTTTAGATTTATTTTTTAGCCAAATTAATTATTTTACTTTTTTTTTAAAAAAAAAAAGGTCTTGAACAAATGTTTTCCACATTCATCCTATTTGTGGCATATAATCTGCTATTATAAAAAAATATTTTTTAAAGTGTCATATTTTAATTTTTCTTAAAAAAAATTTGCTGTGATAGATAATAATAGGTAAAAATAAGTATTAAATATATATATATAATTTATATAAAAAAAAAAATCATTGAATACTATAGGAATTATAAAAGAAAGATACAATTACTAATAGGGGCAGCAATGCTAGCCCCACAAATAGGACATTCCAACTACCATTCGATGTCAAAAAGACTCATAAAAGAAAAAGAATTGAGAATATTGGCAGGAATGCTAGCTCCACAAACGCAATAAAGCATTTCAGCCAGCTAACCTGTTTTCACTTTTGAGGTTTCGCCCTTTCTTCTTTGAAGTTGCATAGAAAACTTCAAAATTGCTAGAGGCCAAGAGCAGTACTCAATGAGCATCCAAAGACCCTCTCTTGTTCTCCAAACTCCTGTAATTTTCGCACCATCAATTCACAAATGACTTCATCTACCACTCAAAGAGCCTCTTCTTTTACTTTTACTTGCATCCGTAGTAGTTATCATGTATTCTTGAGTTTTAGAGGTAAAGATACTCGAAAGAATTTCACAGATCATCTCTATACAACTTTGGTTGCCTATGGACCACTAGTCTTTAGAGATGATGAACAACTTGAGAAAGGAGGAGATATTGCATCAGATCTCTCAAGAGCAATTGAAGATTGAGGAGCATTTTTGCATGCTTGTTGTCGTGGATTAGGCAAACTTGAGACAATAGTGGTGATTGTCTGAAAAAACCTCCAGCCAATTAGCTATATCAGCAAAAGGAAACTGTTGTTTAAGACTTGGTTCACAGATTTTGGTTTGAAAGGTCGCTTGTACTCTCTGAGTTGTATTTATTTATTCTGAATGGAATATCGTTGATGATTACTTGCTAAATTTGAATTTAAGAATACCTACGAGAAAAATGAGACCAATGTATGTGACGTGGATAAATGGGGTCCTAATATCAAGGACCCCCTTCAAAGGTATGTATAACATCATTGTACAAAGGTATGTACAGTAATTCTTGATGTAACATCATTGTACATGGGACTCGCTTTTGGTGGTTACCATCATCTTAGATTTGATCCTTCTTGCTAAGCTCAGTGTCCATATCCAACTCAAAATTGAAGGGGAGGACTATTTTCTTCTACATCCTTATGGGACCCTCTTGCTTTGGTCTTTACCCTCATATGATATGATCCATTTACTCAAAGGGTGTTTAATTTTGCAAGGCAAGTTTCATTCCATCCACCTAGTTGCCACCATCTTTAGTTACCTCACCAAGGCTCCTCTAGTAAGCTCTGCATTTCAAAGCTTTACACTTGGAGTTGATCTCAATGAAGGTTATGATACTTCTGTACAGAAAAAATGTGCACTTTGTTGGAAAAATTACAATAAAATTTTAGACAAATTCTGATGCGAAACTTTTAAAACTAAAGATGTACGAGTTACTAATTATGTGTTCTTTTCTTCTTCCCTAAACTAGATTTGGGTTTTGAGGGTTTTGGTGACCTTTTGGCTGCCATCAGAATCAGAACCCACTTGGAAATATTCATTTTGTGGTATGAGGTCCTTGATGTTTCTTGCTTTTCATGTGTTCAATTAATGCTTTTGTTTAATTATGTTACTCACTTCAACCTTTTTCTTTCTTTTTCCAAACTTTCCATAACAAACTGAATAAGGTAATTGCTAATTTCTTCACATAAATTTGACTATTATTCAAATTCTCTTTAGTAATTAAATAGATTATTTCCTTGTTTCATCTTCTTCAAACATGGTTTTTAAAGACTTAGAATTAGTTGTGTTCCCTAGCCTGGCTCAAATTGTGTAATAGGGTTGTCCAAATCACGTATAGTTCTTTTATGGGTTCTTGACTTACTGTTTTTTGGAGGTAACTATTGTATATGTAACATTGTGCATTTATTATTTTTCCATCTAAGTGGAGCAGAATATTTTGCAGATATTGGCCAGCATGAGTCATGGGAAATGGGAGTGCGCGCATAAAAGGAATGAGATTTTGTATCTTGATGTGCATAAACTATTGGAAAGACCACAAAGTGACTTGGATCCCTAAAGGTATGTGAATTTGTGATTGTGGCAAACCATGTTTGTTTAACTCTTTTCATCTTGGATTTTGTGGAAAGATTACATATTTGTTGATGATTAGAGCCATGACAAATGATGTGATTAAATCTTGTGATCTATTCGCTATCATAAGGGTTGAGTACTAATATCACCAAAAGTATGTTATTACAGTTGGAAGGCAGCTTTATTTATTGGAAGACCACTCTAGCTTTATCAATACAATGCTATGCACTGGACTGGATTGGATACTGATCAGGGGTTCAATTGGGAATCATCCAAAAAGAAAGAAGGATGGTACAACTCCTCATCAACTCCATTCCTGAACCGGCTGCTTCTGGAATCACACATGTTTGGCTTGGCATAAATTTTACATTAAGATTAATTGGGGTTTTTTTTGTTAAACTTGTATTAATGATTAAAAGTTTTCTTGTTCTTACAGTAGGTTAAATCTCCCAATGGAAATTTTAGGGATGCAACTTCAGATGCAATCAGAGAGTGGGTTAGGAACTTAGAAATTGTAAACAAAGATACTGCAAGAGTCTTTAAATTTAAACTAAACTCCATGGAGCATTGTTTTAATACTCGCCTCTTGATAATGACATGGTTTATTTGTGAGAAGTTTATTGTATGTTGCTAAGAATGGTTATTCCAAGGATTATTTTCAAGTATGTAAAATATATTAGGAAGTTATACGTTTAACATGACATTATACTTTTAACAAAAATAAAGTGTAACATGAGTGTGCAATTAACCTAGCTACCAATGAAAAGAATTGAAACCTTCAGCCATTGCATAGGCTACAAACCCCACTCACCACCTATAACAGCGGGCAAGGTAAGCTTGCATTCATATGGAAGCTTATAGTTGCAGACGGTAATATGCCCTAACAATATGGGATATTAACACCCTTATGGTTGCAGCCATGAGCTGCCGCAGACATACAAAATTTTAGTTGCGGAATTACACTTGTGTAGACCCCATTTTGGGGACTGCTATTGCTCCCACTTCTTTTGGCCAGATGGTGAAGTTTTTTAGGAGCACATGTCGTTTGGAGAGGCTATTTGAAAGTGGCAGCGTATCTGTTAATGGAGGCGGTGATTTTCTGAAGAGGCAACCAGAGGAAGACACGTAGCAAAGATTGTTGGAGGGACATCAGGAGTTTCGTGAGGGGCAAGAAACGGGGAGGAAAAAAACCGGAGAGGAGAAAAAAACGGAGGGATTGGAAAAAAAAATGAGAGGGAGCCATTTTTTTTAGGGAGGAACCTGAGAGAGGGAACGGGAGATTCTCATTTTGGGACTGTGAGAAAAAGAGAGAGTTGTGAGCAGAGGAGTGAACCTACTGATTTTTCTGGGTTCTTAGAGAGGTGTGCGAGAGAAAAACAAAGACAATAAGGAAATTGAGAGAGCTAGAGAGGGAGATACGGAGGGATATTTTGGGTTTTAGAGTGAGGGGAAGCAGAGAAAGGAGCTATAGGAGGTGAGCTGAGAGTAGCAAGAAGGAGGAAAGCTTACTCATCTTTGGAGGATCAGAGGAGCCCTTCAGGTATGGTTTCTTTGCGTGTTTTTTATTCATTCTTCCTCATTATCACTGGTCTATCATATCATGTTTAGTATGTGGGTCATATTGAGTTAAAGACATATGGAGAAAAAATAGCAAAAATCGGAGTGGAGAAAAAATAGCAAAAATCGGAGTGGAACGAGGCTTGTATTTTTATTATTAAGGGCGAAAATTAAAGGGGGGGATGTAGTTCAGGGGTATTTTTAGAATTTCATTACTTGAGGGTTAATATAATATCCTTTTATGTAACCCTAATTTGTGATATAATGAAAGTCTTTTTTTCTATTCTCGTGGACGTAGGCAATCTGTCGAATCAATTTAAATTTGTGTGTTTTTTTTTTCTCTAATTTTTCACTAGGAATCGTTGCATGAAAATCAATATCTCATCTTGCTACTTGAGCATCGTTAGTTTATTTTATCGTGCCTTGTGTTGTGTTGAATTTGAATTTTCTTTCATGTTTACTCTATTTTGATTCTTTCCTGGTTTCTTGGATTTCTTTTATAAGTAACTGCCATATAGATTGTTTTTGAGCTCCATTTTTTTTATTAATCATGTTACTACTCCCTGTTTCTTCCACCTACTCCGGATCCTATTAATTCATGAGGATCTAGTTCAATGACTTGTTTGCTTGCTTGCTCTTCTTGTGTCATCCTTTTTTTTTCTTTTTCTTTTTTGTAATTCTCTTTCTCTATTCATGGAGGCCATAAGGTTGGAATTTTAAATCCATTGGATATGGGGAGATTGCAAGAGGTAATTGGTTAGTGATGAGCATGTGGTGGCACTTGATCCAGTGGAAGCAAAATCCCACCAAAAACAGAGTGCCATGTTCTGTTAGACCAACAACCCATTGTTGCATACCAAACCTCTCCACTTCCTTCCCATCTTCATGGCCTTCTGGTGACTCCATTGAGTATTGTTCAAGATTGTTGTTCACCGACACATCATTTGTCCCCTTTATTGGACTGCCATTGACCTGGTTTAAATATTAATAATATTTATAATATTACTTATTCATTTTCATATAAATATATTAATATTTTAAATTTTATTAAACAAAATATATGCAATATTTTAAATATGAAAATATATTGAAAATGGAAAACAAAATTCATATTATATATATATATATATTATTTTTTTACATAACCTATGTAATTTATTCCCTGTTAAATTATGGCACAAAAAAGTGGCAGAGGAGCAATAATCCTATTATGAACCTGCCGATTCAACCTCCCTTGTTGCAACATTAAAGTTGATTTTTCCTTTAAATCCCTTTGCATTGATCCCACATGGAAAATGAGAGGAGAAATGAAGACCTTCCCATTCACTGTAACATAAGTGATTATTGGGCCATAAAGCTAGTGGCTACTTTTTGCAAAATAAAAGAGTGGGCATTGAATATTGGGCAGTGAAGGGAGGCTTAGCCCATTTTGCCAAAAAGGCTGAAAAGGGAGGTGTTGTTGAGCTATTCGACTCTTGAAGAACCGGTTCAATTTCTAGTTTAAGCAGTTCGAGACCGGTTCATTAGATGAACGGTTCAAAAAGGGCCATTAGACCGGAAAGGCTACCAGTTGGTGGTCGGACCGGCTGGTGTCCGGTTCTCTAAACACTGGAATAACTTAACATCCGACATAAACCTACAAGTTTATAAACCATCTTAGTGTACAAAGCCTTTAATATATAAACCCACATGTATGCTATAAGAGCACTCTACAATTCAAGTGCAAAATCTGCCATCCGCAACACTCTGAATCTTTTTGCATCTCCATCATGAAAGCTTCCAAGGTGGAGTCTGTGAAGAGAATTTTCTATGCAATGCTTACCAGGTAACAGAATCTGCCATCTTTCTGTGCTTTGACTCCATTGCATCTCGACCATGTCTTTTTATTCCAAGTTGGAATTCATCAGTAAACGCCAATAAAGATCTTCATCCTCTGGTTCATCTAATAAACCCAACCTACACACAATTTTAGTAACTGAACAAAGAGAAACGCTGATCATTCATGAAAGGTATATTGTTTTGAGCACCCACAATTCTTGCATCAAATATCCACTACATTTAGTGTTGTTTGGTGCTTTCTAGCTACAAGATTTAATTTATGATTTTGATCTCTAAGAAATGAGAAAGCCATACAGACAAGATCAAGCAAATGCATACTATGATGAGTGACTGTAAATTCTTCAAACCACCTATTGAAAAGTGATTGTAAATTAGCATACTTGAACAATTAGGACAACAGAAATCAAGTTCAAAAGACACTTGGTCCATTTATGCATACTATCGGCCTATTTGTGAACACAGACATAGTGCAAGGCAAGAACTCAAAGCTGTTCACAAAGGGACACAAGTCCACTTGTGCAAAATTCTATGTGATGTAAGGCAATGCACACAAATTGCTATTGGTCCGTTTGTGTGTACTCTACA
This sequence comes from Vitis hybrid cultivar, assembly GCA_022058775.1. Classification (NCBI taxonomy): domain Eukaryota; kingdom Viridiplantae; phylum Streptophyta; class Magnoliopsida; order Vitales; family Vitaceae; genus Vitis; species Vitis hybrid cultivar. The sequence continues at coordinate 90,593 of JAJJMF010026934.1, forward strand.
TCACATTGATTGTGCACATGTACATGGTTTGCTGCCAACGGGATTAGGTTGTCTTTTTTGTTAGAAGTTGTTATCATTAGTTATTGACTTGTAACAAACTTCTGTTCAAGAATATCTTAGGTATAAATGTGTTTTCTTTTATCCATCCTAAAGGGAATATACATGGTCTTGGTAGAAAAATCATTATAAGAAATAATCTAAAAAAGAAGGGAAATTCTTGAGTGAATCTAACTACATAAGTACTCTTTTGTTTGGCCACGAGGAAAGGGTGAGAGAGAGCCGTCTATTTTGTGCAAAAGAGAGAAAAAAGGGTTTAATATCATTGATTACTAGTAGAGCATTGTGGATCTTTTCTTGTGGATATAGGCGATCTTCATCAAACCACGAAACATCTTGGTATTGTGATTGTACTTTATTTTTTGTTGTATTTAAGTTCTCAGGCTTATTTAATTGATCTTGTCTAGGTAAAATCCCCTCAACAAACTGTTATAAGAGCCTGTAGATGGATTTAAAAAAGGTTGATATTCAATCGGAAGAATGATTTGGCACTATGGAGAATGGAGATGATAGCACTACTAGTTAAGAGGGTCTTCAAGAAGTTCTTAAGGGTAAACTTACCAAGTTCTTTATCCTTTCAGGACAGGACCAAGATCTTTGATAAAACACCCGCTGCTGTCTTTTCGAGTCTTAGTGATAAGATGTTATGTGAAGTCTTAAAGGAGTCAACTATGGCTTTGATATGGTTGAAATTGGAGCATTTGCCCGTGGCAAAATCTTTAACAAATAGGCTATACTAAAGGGTTTTTGATAAATCAACTTAATGAATTAATATAATTTAATGACTTAAGTCATTAAGTAGTTTAAGCATGTCTGATAAAATAATTTAATGTCACAACTTTAAATAAAAAAAATAACTTTAAGCATTAAGTTAAAATTGTTAACTTATTTTTAATCTCAAAACTTTTTTGCCTCGTTTATCCATGTATAACAAAGGTATATTTTACAACTATGATTCTACATTCACAATTTATCTTTTATAATAAATATCTTTGTAGTTGACTTATATATCTACTATACTTTAAAAAATATTAATGTTTAATAAATAAATTTATTTTTTAAAATCAATGAAAATATAAATATTAGTTAGAATTAATGAAGGTAAATATTTCAATTTAATGATTTAAAATAAATTTTAAGTTAATTTTATCAAACAACCTTAATATTTAAAGTAAAAAAAAAAAAGTAATAAGTTTTAAATCAATAACTCAAAAATAATTTAATTTAAAGTCAACTTAAGTCATTAACTAATAAGTACAAAGTTTTACCAAACACCCATTTAATTTCCATATTGAGGCTTAACAATATTATTCAAATCCGAAGTTTAAAGCATATAACAAGAGAACAAGACCACAAAATGTAACATGCAACAAGAAACTAAAAGTAGCTTTAAAATTCAAATTTTTTTTATTAGAATAACTTTTAAACACTTCAAATATGTGCAAGATAATAAATTTTGTAAGGAATAATAATAAAATATAAACAAGTGAAAATGTAAATTGCGTATTGAAAGGTGAATTTCAATGATGGACTACACCTAGAGAGGGGGATGAATAGGTGTTGTTGAACAATTTTAAAAAATAAAATCTCTCAACACAAGTTATCTAACCTCAGAATTTCTCAATATCTATCAACTTCTCTTCCAACTTTTCAACAAAGTATAAAATTCACAAGCAAGTATGAATGCAACAACACTCCCTTAACAAATTTCAAATGTAAGTCACATGCAAATGTTTCAACACTCCCCAAGATTAATTTATAAAAACAATTATCTCCTTAACTCATTCCCAATTACTACAAGATATCATTAACTAAAATGAACAGAAAAATTATTGAAAATACCCAATGGATAATCACACATATTTCAACTCATTTTTCATCCATTTAACATGAATGCCCAAGTAACCAATGATATCAAAAAACTGAAAATAAATCAAAATGAGAGAAAAAGTCAATGACACCAAATTTTAACATGGAAAACCTCCGAAGAGATAAAAAATCATAAGCTTACAACCGATAAAAAAACGTCTACTATGAAAAACAAAAACTGAATACAAGGTTTTAGCTGACTCAAGCCTACCAATCCTTCTCGAACCACTAGACTAGTACCTTTCACTTTCAGTTTCTTATCTTCTTCTTCCAGAGCACACTTGGAGTCCACACCAAGCTCGATCTCAACGTCTTCTTAAATCCATACAAGAAGAAAATGGGTTTTTACCAAAACCCAAATATATTAGAAATTGAGAGATGAATGAATGAAAAATCAACCTATTTTTTTCTCAATAAAATCCATTAAAAATAGTTTGGAAAACAATAGGAAAGTTGGATTTTCTTGGCATCCAAACACCCCAAATTAGGAAAGAAGAAAAGAATCAAAGGAGATGGTTGTTGTTGTGTCTCTCTCTACAGAACAGGAAGCAAGTTTTGGGTTTTTAAATGAAAGAAGCCCATAATCTAACGAATGAGATTTCATCAAGAAAGTGCAACCTGTAACAGGGCATTTTGAACACTTAGTAAAAAAAATGTTTCCCAAACCTTCCTAACTCCTTAAAAGATGTTTCAAGAAAAATAACATTTAAATAATATGATTGATTCAATTTCATCGAACTCCAACTTCAACTACATACCTTTGCATCTTGACAAATTCAACAACTTGATCTTCATTAGGCAAGTAATCCGAAGAAGGATTGAAAAACCGAGTTAGGAGACACTCAGGAATTTTGTTCGGAATTGCCAACCTAGATAAACACTCACACGTATGAACTAGACATAAACATCCAGAGAATGGAATGACTTTTCCATATAGAAATGAGAAGAAAGAGAGAAGTGACTCACCAATAAGCTAACAGAAGCCATTCTTGGAGTATAAGCATTCTTGGATGAGTTTAAGCATGAGATCCTTCCTCATAGTTCTCTCCTCCTCTTAGCCTCTTCTTAGGTTGTGTTTCCTCAAGACGGAAATAACCACTTCCATCACTGCTTCTCTTGGCACTTGTATACCTTGTTTGATGGTTCACTTTCTTATCTTGGGCAATGTTTTCAGAACCGGACCAGTGATCGAACCGGAAAAGTTACCGGTTCACGGTTCACTGGTCGGACCGGCGGTCGAACTGCTATCGAACCGGTGACGTCATAAATATATAATTTATATATTATTAAAATTAAAAATAATTATAAAAATTTTAAAATATATATGAATAAATTAAAAATCAATAATATTATCAAATTAAATCATATTAATATTTTTAATTTTATTAAATGGAATATGTAAAATATTTAAATGTGAATATGTTAAAAATGAAAATTTAAACTAATTTTATCATTTTTAAAAATATTATTTTATTTTTATTTAATATTATAAAAAATTTAAAATCCAATATATATTATTTTGTTTGCATATAAGATAACAAAAGCTGTGTAGCTGAGTGGTGTCTTGGGATGCCTATAGACCTTGGGGTCCAAGGTTCAAATCCTCTTGGGTGGGACTTGCTTTTTTTTTTTTTCATTGATTATGTTGGTTAGCAATCCCACATCGGATTCCAAGTGAAATGAGGATGCAAAGGATGCCTATAAAAGCTATCCACATTGAAGGGCAATGCATTACCTCATCTGTTGGGCTCAATACTAAGCCCATAATATGATTGAGTGGGGTGTGGGCTTTGTCATTATGAGACAAGGCACAGGCCTTTTATATAAGAAAGCCTTTAAAATGGTGGTTAACTGGAACTGTTCAGTTCGATTAGAACCGTCCGGTTCCACTAGGTCACCGGTCCGACCGCCGGTTTAAGCGGTTCGTGACTGGTTTGATTGTTAAACGGTTCAATAGGGCAAATCGGACCGGATTTGTGACCGGTCGATGGTTGAACCGGTCCGACCGGCCGGTTCAGTCCGGTTTTTAAAACATTGATCTTGGGTGTATATAAGATGGATTCCACAGTTTTTCATCACATGGGATGCCCTAGAGAGACTAAAATAAGCTGTAATTTTCTTGAATTTATTGAGGCTACTGGTCTTGGATATCATAAGTTTAGCACCAGGTTGATACACTAGCCATATGTGATCAGTTTCAACCACTCTGTCTCCGCTGTGTGTCCAAGAGATGGAGCTACTCAAATAAGGCCCTTCTCTAAATTCAAAATTACAACAAATCTGACCAGGGCCTTGAATGATTTCGTCCTCCTCAAGTGAGAACACAGAGCATAGAGCAAAACCCAGAAAGTCCTTGTTATGCCAATTTGGAGGCAGCTCTATTGTTATTGAGGATCCGATACTTGGATGGAACCACTCAGGAATTGTACTTCCAGGAAGAACAATACTGTATTCAATTTCTGGAAGAAAGTTCTGCATCAAAAGATAAATAAATATAATGTTTTAAGATATAATACCAAATTCACAGATGAGAGAGATAAACCTGATGATTTTTTTCCAGTATAGTTGCCACATCATGCTGAGCTAGTGCAAAGCAATTCGGCAGTTTGAAAGTTACAGGACGAAGGCAAGAGGAAGATGATAGGTGTTGTGGCAACTGTGGAGACAGAACTGATAAAGACTCAAGGGATATGCAATCCCCAGCATCTAGTAATTTTATACTTGGTGGAAGCTTGGAAATTTCTTAAAGGCTTTTGCACTGATTCACAGAAAGGACCCTTATGTTAGAAAGTCAATTCACCTCCTCAGGTACCATAACCAAATTGTTTCTGCTAAGGTTTAACTCTTCCAAGAAGCGTAAGCAGCCAAGATTGTCATTGATTGATCGATCTGTTAGATTGCAGCCACTAAGATCTAAATATTTTAAGGAGTAAAAACCTGACAAATAAGGCAACTGCAAACCAGTCCCATTTGAATTTTCTCTATGCAGTAACCTGAATAGAAGGGATGAAATCCAGGAGTTAGCTGTTGATCCTTTACATCCCCTAAAGGATAACTCTTTAAGGTTTCTCAAGTGAACAAGTGAGAAAGGTGGCTGTGTTATGGCAGTTCCATCAGCTTGAAGAATCATCAAGTATTGCAAGCTTCCCAGGTCCTCTGGCAATTTTTGGAGTTTCAAGCAACCAAAGACAATGAGGGTTTCAAGGGATCTCAAACTGCAAATGCTGTTTGGAAGACTCCTGAGGTTTGTGCAATTTCTCAGACTCAATAACTGAAGGCCTTTTAGATGAACAATTGAGGGGGGCAGCTCTTTTATAGACGTTCCATCTAAAAGAAGCTTTTGTAAACTCTTCATAACCTCCATGATTTTTGGAAACCTCTCTAGTCCTGAACAGCTAGAGAACACCAGAGTTTCAAGGGATTTCAAAGAACAAATGTTGTTTGGAAGAATCTTAAGGTTTTTGCAGTTTTGCATATCCAATAAAACAAGTTGTGGGAGAAACACCACTGAAGAAGAAAGTTCTACAATAGCAGTCCCTTCCAAATTAAGCTCCAACAAATATTCCATATACCCTTGGATCTCTGGAAACTTGTCAAGCTTTGAGCAGCCAGAGAGGTTAAGAACTTTAAGTTTTTCCAATACAGTGATGCTTGGAAAATGGTGAAGCATTTATCAGCTTTGCAACTGATGGGTGCACCTCAAGCAAACTTGTACAACCATCAAGAATTAGCCTCTCCACATGTGGTGCACCAGACAAGTTCGGACACTCCACAAGGTGTTGAGAGTTACTGAGATTGATGACTTTTAACTTTCCAAGACACTGTAACATAAAATAGAATAAAATTAAGATTTTCCAACAAATTTCCTTGGCTAGCTGAACTTTAAACTTTGTTGATAAAGGAGTAGTAATCATACCTTGTGCTCTTTCCAAAGTTGTTTTATGCTGCTATGCTTCAAACTGAGTTCAACCAATTTCTCACCATGAAAATTTGATGGCAATGATTCCAAAGTCCAACCATCCCAATGGAGATATCTCAACTCATTAGAAGGAAATTTAAAATCTTGAGGAAGATGTATGGTGTCAAAAATATTTTTTAAATTATGATAGACTCGGAGCAATCTAAGCTTTTTCATCTTTTTTGAAAGCATCAGTTGTAAGATGTATTTCTTTTGATGCAGACATGTCTAGGAAAATGCCTTCAATTGCCCGTGTCCCCTAAAAACCATGAACAAGGGATAAGTGAAGCACAAAATGCATGAAACCTAACTGAAATTATGTAAATGAGCAACTATTTAAGTTAAAATAAAAAGGTCTTAAAGTTTAAATAAGGTCAGGTACTCAAGCTCTTACCGCATTTCTTGTCAATACATCATAGACATTTTCAGGGTCCCACGATCTGCTCCATTTGCCAGGTTCATAAGGATATTTCTCCCGAACAATACCCCAACCCATTTGTTGTATTAAATCATGCATCAATAACTTGTTATTGGAAACACTAATTGTTGATGGCAAAATTCCACCATGGTGATTGCAGCCACCAGAAATGGAGTTTTGAGCAACGTAGAAAAAGCTCCTTCCTTCTTCCTGTAAAAAGATGTCCGGACAGGTTGTCCGGGCACACCCTCCGAAGCTTAAGCTAGTATTTTGGGAGTTGATTGAAAGCAATTTTTGGGAGCGTTCCTCCACAATTTTTCTATTGCTTCTTCTCCCTTGAGAGTTACCTTCGAGTTTTTATATGAAGCAGAGGGGATGTCCTTGTTGGGCTAGCGGGACCCATGGTCATGATTGCGGCTCATAGGGTGGCGAAGCAATCATGACTTTTCTGATGCAAGGTGACGGCTGTTAGAGGGGCGCTCAGGCGGCATTTCTGTCACCTCAAGTTATAATTCTCAGTACGTGGGATACGCCAGGCGACTTGAGAAGATTTGCGAGTGTCCCATCACACACGTCTTGCATTGAAGACGAGCGATGACTTAAGGGACTTGGATAAAAGCGTTGTCGGAGTTGCTTTATTGACTCCATGCGGCAATGAATCCGGTGAATTGAGAGTATGCTCCAGGTAAGACGCGTCCGGGGAAGCTGAATCGTTGGCCAAAGGCACACTCCGGGCAAAGACGTCCATGGCTCTGGATATGGATTGGCCGAGGGAGTTTGAACAGTGCCCCCTTCCACCCGACAGTATGTGTCGGATGAGGTGTATCCAGAGAAGGTGAATCGTCTGCCGTGTAACATCCCCCTGGGTGGAATGAGCGACGCCATGTGTCCGTAGGGGAATCATCCGTGTGGTTGGGTGAGAAGGGGCCACGTGGCGGATTTGGGAGGGATCCCACACTAATGAGAGATCTGTCATTGAGTACTTGTATTCCACTTACTGCATAGAAATTGCAAGCATCAAGTATTTCTGTAACAAATTTATATCTTCCCCTTTGAAGAAGCATGCATCATCAAGGAATATACTTTTTTGTATGAGATCAAGCTTATGAAAACCTCTAACAAGCACACTATAGATTTTCTCACTAGGCAATTTTCTTATCTTATCCAACTCATTTTCCCATTCAGGTTTTGTCTTACCATATAGGTGAGAACCCATAACCTTGAGAGCCAACGGAAGTCTCTCACAATAATCCACTATGCATCTTGAGAGCTTTATAAAACCTTTTTGAGGACTGTTCATCTTAAACGCATGCAGAGAAAAGAGGTGAATAACTTCCTCAAAATTTAATTCCTTAACCTCATATAATCGAAACACTTCACACACATGTAGTAAATGTTTATCTTTAGTCGTTACAATAATTCTACTACCTGGACCAAACCATCCATCCCTTCCAGCTAAGGATTTTAATTGAGTCAGATCATCAATGTCATCAAGAATAACAAGAACCCTTCTAAAGCGGAGTCGATTCTTTATCATACTAATGCCTTCATCAATGTTCCTTACACTTGGAAAATTGTCCCCCATAACAGCTTTAAGAAGTTCATTTTGTAACTGAAGCAAATCCCTCTCGCTAACACTTGAAAGAAAGCAAGCACCTTGAAATTTATAAAAATTTTGGTTATATACAAATTTAGCGAGGGTTGTCTTGCCTATTCCACCAATTCCATGTATCCCAATTGTGCGAACATCATCTGAGTCATTAGATATTAATGAAGCAATTTCTTTCAAACAAGGTCCCATTCCAATAAGTTTATCATCAAGATCTAAGAGCTTTTTAGAAACATGGCTATTGCAAATGAGTTGAACAATTTTCTGAATAACCTCTGATTCATACCTGCCAATTATAAAGCATGAAATGAGCTACAAATGTAATAAACATAGAATTAAACAGATGATGTTTAGTTTTCTTCACAAAGTTGAACTATAACAAGCATATAGGATACCTTGAAGAGATAAAAGTTAACTGAATTAACTGATATCTTTATATATGACTTATTAATTGGAATGTGTAGAACAAATTTATATCAAACAAGTTGAACTATAGCATCCATATAGGATACCTTGAAGGGATAAAAGTTAACTTAATTGATTTATATCTTTATATATGACTTATTAATTGGAATGCGTATACAACAAATTCATATGAAACAACATTGATGTTCTATAAAATATTTCATTCTTAGAGACTCACTTTAAATATTGACTCTGGAGAGAAAAAGAATAATTGGAAAATGGAAAGAAAAGGAAGAAAATAATAAATAAACAAAAATGAATTAACAATAAGCTACCGTCCATAACTATTCCTTGATCACATTTTCAACCTTTCTAAGTTTTTTCCGATCAAAGTACATAAGCTTTCAAAACAACTTCTATT
>JAJJMF010026934.1:104329-170561 GCA_022058775.1 Vitis hybrid cultivar
ATTATGTTGGAAATCATATCTTATTATATACATATCTTATTATATTTTGTCAACCAAACGTAACCTTAGGATATTAATAAATTTTAACGCAACATTTTTTTATATATATAATTAATATCTATAACGACTTATTTTTAGAGTCTCTTAAGCTTTTATGTATTAACTTTTTGCCACATCCATTGTTTTTAAATTACTAAGTCATGCATGCATAAATATTGGACAATAAAAACATAATATTTTTTATAAATTAATAAATATTTATTTATCGATAAATCAATAACTTGTTAAGATAATAATTTCTCTTGGTTACAAGAGTATTATTCACAAGGGTTTTACTATAATAAATAAAATATAATGGGAAAAGTTCACAATAAGAAATGAAATAATATATTATATTCTATATTTAGTTGGTTGTAACATGTTTATTAAATATGGGATAGGATAAGTCCCATCATAACTTACCTAACATTATCTCTATATCCGTCTTCACAAAATATAATAATCAAAGTTGAATACATATGTTATATCTTATGAACCCTCAAAATTTTTAATTTTGATGTCAATTATTTTTTGTATAGTTAAGATAAAGAAATTTGAATATTAATATTTTAAAAAATAATAATTTAACGTATTTCCAAATATCTAAAAATACATTTTTTTTCCTTATTTATATAATGAAGATAATAATTTGAAAGCTAATAATTTAAAAGAATACAGTAATTTAATATGCTTTTGAAATATCCGAAAATTAAAAATTTGATTACAGTGATTAAAATTTTATAATATTTAGTGGTTTAATTGGTTAGTAAATTGGTCATTGGTTAATAATGTATATTTTCCTATTTTATATAATAAATATATGATATTTGAAAATTAATAATTTGAAAAAAATAACTCAACATATTTCAAGACATAGCAAAATAGTAAAATTGATTACAATAACAAAATGTTGGTAAATGATTAGAAATGTAATTAATAAAAAAATTGGTAATTGGGTAATAATTATTGTTGCTATTTAGGTGTCATTGCTAAAACAATTTAAATATTTTCAAGTTAAATTTCATTTATTACTTATTGATTTTTGTTAATAAAGTATGTGTTCAATTGTTGAAATTAATTTATTAATTTCTTGTTCTTAATGTGAGGAAGATATCAAATCTTACAATTTCCTTTTTTTTTTAAATAAAATAAAATAAAATAAATTGGAATGGTTGATCCTACTAATTGGAATAGTTTATTCTAGTACAAATTTATTACATTATGAATTGTGTTTTGAACTTGGATCAATGATTATTAGTTTATTTTATTTTTCTTGATTGTAAATAACTAAACTTTGAAAAATTATAGTAAATATATTTTTAATCCAAATTTTATGATTTTAATGTTTTTTTTTACATTGAATTTAAGTTCTAATTTTGGAATTTTATGGACATATTTTTTATTCGCTTCTTAATTTAAGATAAAGTTAAAACATTCCGTATTTTCCTAAGTGTGGAAAACCAAACATCTATGTTTAAGTCTTAAAAGAAGAAAAAACCATAGGCCTTGGTGGCCTTTTTGATATTTCTATTCCAAATACCCAGGTTCAAATCTCATTGTCCACTTCAATGGCTTTTTCCCTCGAAAGCCGAAGTAGCCCATAAGTTAGTCATTAACATAGATATGGGCTTGGGTGATGAGTGTGGGCTTAAGCGCCCGAGTGGAGCACTTGGACTATGGGCCAATAGCTGAGTTTGGAAATGGTTGTAGCTTCTAGATCGGCTGAGCCGCGAGAAATAATTTTTTCTGGAAATAAAGTAATAAATTAAGGAAAATCTAGATTCTGATATCATGATTTTATGAACACTGACTATATACTAAATGAGTTTGTGAAATATGATCTTAATTTGATCAATATTCAACTTTGTAAAATCAATTTATGACTTACTTATTGATTCCATTACCATCAATCTTATAAGAAATCAGTATGTGGAATAGATTTCTGATTTAATAATTAATACTCATCCTCATAAAATCAATTCCGTCTAGGGCGAGTATGTAACCCATCCAAGATCATTCCGTCCAGGCCAAGATAAGTTTCGTTTGACACCAAAAGTGAGAGGGTTCCCTTCTCCCACAGGGCCAGACGGAATCGACGACCTGGACTCCCAGACAAGAAGGATTGTCCAATCAAGTCTTTAAAACCTTTGGCATCAATCACGTTTGACATCTGAGCGGCCAACGATACTCCATTTAACCCACACGTCCATGCCAATTAATTGTGGCACATATTCCCAGACGTTGACAAGCTAAATGGACAGATAACTACACGGTCGGAGATCTTGGCACATCGGCATATGGCACCTACCAACCGCCCTTAACTGAGATAATTGCCCAGTCTCCCTAAGGACAATCATCATTACAGGAAGGGTCAAAGTGCATAGTCAGCACTACAGTGGTGGTGTCATCAACTTTATATAAACCCTCCAAAAAGCACGAACAAGGTACGCACACATACATATGCTCACTTTCTCCCATAAAATAGTTGGAACTACTCGTTTGACCTAATCTTTGGAGGGGCGTGCCCAAACCACCGGTCCGAACAGCTTTTTGTGCAGGAAAGAAGCTTGTTTGGCTCTAGTACAGTTGGACGGACTCTTCAAGAGGCATGAAGTAGCAAAGAAGTCTGCCTGACTTTAGCGAAGAAGTCCGCCTAACTTCAGCAAAGCTAGACAGACTTGACTCCAATTGACTTAACATCAGCAAATTATATATGCTAGTACATCAAATTGTACATGCTTGTAAATAAGCATCATCATTCTTGCTAGAATTAATTTCCATTAATTTCATATTTTCTTGCATTTCTTCTTTTGTCTTATTGTGTTAAGATCTTGTTATTGCTTTCTTCTAAGTTGTTGTATACATGAGAGCTTGTACTACATTGATGTTAAAACATGCTTCTCATGCAATATAGTAGAAACAAGAACATGATAGAAAGAACAAGAAACCTATTTAGATGTGTTTTCCATCATGCCAAAATATTGAAAGTATTATCATCATCCACAACAAGGGAAAGAGTTTCAGGATAATATTGTAATTTCAAAAAATAAGTATAAGTTGATTTCCTCCTTTTTACTAAATCTCAAGAAGGAAGCTTACCTTTAAAGGAAGTTGATAGACATTAAGAAATTTATGCAAAAGAAATGTTGGTCCCATATTTAGAACTATATTATAAAAATTGTTATAAATATTTATGGTAATTTGTAGAAAATAACACTATTACCATGTTCGTACTATAATGATATTGGTATAAGCAAAATCAAATAACCAACTTATTCTCTCTTCTCTTTGTTCTCTATTAACTTTTACATTTATTTTATAACACGTTATCAACACATCATTCCAACAATAGGAAGAAAAGATAATTCATTCACAAGATTTCTTGCTTGCCTGAAACACGAGAAAAGAATTTATCCACAAGAGTTTTTGCTTGCTTGAAACACTAAACCATATTTATAAAGGTATATGGTCTTATTTTCTTCAAACACTTTTATTTCAAAAGATATATAAAAAGTGATATTTCATCCTATTTTGTTTTCATTATTCTAATTTTTATTTACCTTATCTCATAGCTAGAAAATATGAAGATAATTAATATTCATAATTATCTTATAGCAAGAAGTTATGCAGACAATTTCTAATTGTCATGTATAATACAAATTATATTAAAAAAAAAATCAATTTGCAAATCTTTAACAAGGAGTTATATAGACAATTTCTAATTATATTGTACAAATAAAAGGTATATCACAATAAAACATTTATTTTTCTATAATTATTATAATTTATTAATTGTTTTATGTTATTACAACATCATTCAAATTCTAATTATTTATAACTTGAAGTTAAGTAGAAAAATTTAGTAAATTAATAGATGTCAAAACTCATATAGCCAAAAGCTATATGAAAAATATTTTATTATAAATTAAAATTATCATATATAATTAGAAGTTATATTATTATTATTATTATTATTATTATTATTATTATCACAATAATACATTTATTTTTCTATAATTATTATAATTTATCAATTGTTTTATGTTATTACAACATCACTCACATAGCCAAAAGCTATATGAAAAATATTTTATTATAAATTAAAATTATCATATATAATTAGAAGTTATATTATTATTATTATTATTATTATTATTATTATTATTATTAATTCTTTGTACAATCAAGAGGCTATGTTTGTAGGAATGACCTTAAAAGACCATTCCAATCCCGAGATCAATAGGGTGTTTGCAAATCTATCCTAGGGATCTTTAGATCTATGCAACGAAAGTATATATTAAATAAAAATTATAAATCTAAGTGTTCATAATACTATATCTATGATCCGGATGTTCTTAAATTGATTTCAATTAGCGAAAAGATGATGTGGATCTTGGAAACTATGAGATCTTTTTTCCAATGACACTCTTTTTCTTAATCCTGGCATTTGAGGATGGTGGAATCCTCTTTAAGGGGTGGAAGCTAGAGTTCCTTTCTCTAAAAGATTGAATAGCAAGACTGTAAACCCTAAATATTTAAGAAGGTTTATATTGGTTTACCTATAAGTTGAAATGACTTAAGCACATTTTAGGTTTGGATCAATTAAACTAGCCTATTAAGTCTTAATTAATTAATTAGTCTTATTGTGTTCCAATTGATTAATTAGCTTAATCTAGAGACATGTACCATTCATAATCTATTGCATACTCTTGCATATTTACCAAAATTCCTTAATTTATGCACACAAATGAATAAAGAACCTAAATATCTCTTAAGTAATGCGTCACTAAGGAATATTAGCTCGAGTAAGGATCATTGGGACCTATAGAAAAATACTAGCTCCCTCATGATGTAATTTTAAAGTTGACTCAACATCCCACTATGAGGAGTTAACAACACTCTAATATTCTATAATATTAGCTTGAGATAGAATACTTGAGTCTATAACCTTCTAAAGATTGCATGCAAGCTTCCCATGAACTGATGTTTATAATTTAACGAGGTGAATGTGATCACCATCTTAAAACTACCTTTACAGTCTTTTTGTCTCAAATTGTCTTATTATGTAATCAATTGATGCATTCTAACTCTTTAAGGGCATATATCAAATTCCATTTAACTAATTATTATAGTCATAGATTCATACATCTAACTTTCATCCATCCTTCTAACACACCTCTATGACACTCATTCCATGGGGCATCTATTGTCAGTCTACTATTAGATTTCTTGAGATGTCTCATATCCTATGGTTTATGGATCATTTCTTCAAAACTAGCATATATTTTTTTTACCAACACAGTAAGAGTTCTAAAGTGGCTCAGCAGGATTGTACCACATGTATAAAGGCAACCGGTGGAGCCTAGCTCAATTGATTCCATATGCCATTTTTTTTATTTTCTAAGGAAGGTGAAAGAAAAGTTGTTAGCTTCAGCATGTTAGAGATACAACACCAACTTTGTGGTAACCAACTCAAGTGAACTACATTCAAGATCATTAACATAACAGTTACATAATTGGCATGACTATTAACACAGTTAGCTAGGTAGTTTTCTCTTGTTATAACAATTTCCAATAACTGTTATGAACCCACTATTACTTAAGAAAGTCACCACTTGTATTGTAAACTTAACTGAACCAGTAATAAGAAATAGTTGATATTTTCTTTCATTCATTTTCTTTTTCCTTTTAACACAACACGACAATATCTCATTCCATTATCTAAATTGATCTCTCAGTATCCATTGCATCAAGGCCACCAATTACCTAATTTCGATCAATGTCTTGCACATTATTGTCTACTTTGTTGATTATCGAAATATAGTACTAATTCACTCTGAGCCCTAGCTAGCTACTCTTGGCACTCGTAGGAATGGGATTATGCATATTGTTCCCTCTTCATTTGATGTAGAGAGCACTCCACCTACTTGAATTGCCCCGATGCCCACTACACATACAACTACTTCACTTAGTTTGTTTGATTCATTTCAGGCTATCTCCACTACTCCTACACCTCCATCATCAACATTCATAACATTCTTAGACTTTCTCAACCTTAGGTTGATGATGATGCTCCAAGTTTACTACAAGTTATGACCCATTTGGCCATGCTTTAAGACCTCTTTGTGAGCATGGACTCTCGTATTGATGTAAAGCTCGGTTGAATGGAAACTCACATGTGAATGATTGATCGAACTTCTCTATTGTACCAAAATACTTAGCCTTTTTTACGTAGCAACCTTGGTCAAGAAAAACTAGAGAAAGAGTCACTTTGACTTTTGTAGTACTTCGGGTATCGTCCTAAGGGACTGACTTATGGAAATTATCAATACTAGAATAAATGAATTGCTTTTGTTTAGATACTAAAGTGAAAAATAATATGTGAATGAAGTGAAACTAAGTAAAATAACTAAACTAATAAAAAAAATATTGATTTTTAATTCAATCGATTCAAACTTGGAGCTTTCCACAATCCAACTTAAGGTATAGAAATAGAAAGAACAAGGGTTTCTTAAGTAAAGTGATCTTAGGGTTTTAGGATCCTTGGCCTCTTGCGATCAACTTGAGTTTTATAACTCAAAATTGCATCTAAAACCTAATTTTTCCTTTTTAAAACAAATTTCTAAAACCATCAAATGAATGAGATTGATTACTAGTTTAAGATTTGACTTTTTAACCTTTCATACTCCTTATAGATTTGTTTTGGGGCAAATAACGATAAGGAAGACTAGGATAACTAATGATCAAGAATTACCAAGAATCACTAGTATTTGGTAATAACCTACCAGATCATTCCCTAAACTAACTCACCGGGATAGGATAAAAAAAAAAAAAAAAAAGATAAATTGTCACTCAACTAATAATTAATCTCATTATTATAATAATTTACCCATTGTCCTTATAGGTTTCCTAGCCCTTAGGTTTTCATGTTTCAAGCCCCAAGTTGGCTTCTTAGCCTTTCATGGGGGTGATGTCACATTCATAATCCATAATAGGGTAAGAATCCATAATTTGAATTACAGGAAACTAAAAACAATATATTTAATAAAGACAAAAAAAAAAAAAAAAAAAACCAAAGTTCTCGTGTTCTTCCATCTTCAATGTCCAACTCTCTAGAAAAAAATCCAATTTTTTCTTTTTTATAAAAATAAAAACCTAGAACTAAGAGAGTTTATATAATATCATCAATTACTTAACTTGTGACACACTCTCATTGGCCACTTATTACAAAAATAATTATCTAAAAAATGATTAAAGAATAATCAAATTGTGATTTCTAGTCATGTGGGGTCCACTTAGGGCGAATGAAGTGCCCTAGATGCAATTCCTGAGGTAGAGAAAGTGAAACATCAAAGTGGTAGTAGGTGAATTCGAAGATAGGGTTAATTCAAATTGGATTTTGAGTTCATAAGTTGAATTTCAAAATCGTTTCGAAATGGCCCTTCAACTTTGTACAATTGTTTTCAAATGGCCATAATTTCTTTATTTCAACTCCGATTTGTACATCATTTGAAGTGTTGGACACCTGACTTCCCAAGCTTCAAAACGATATATAGATGCATAAAATTGACCTCAAGAAGTACTCCAAAAACTCTTTCAAGAAAATGTACATTCTCCTCCCTCCCATTTTTTTTGACAGAATATACAAACCCATCTTTTTTTCTTTTGATATTTCTGAATTGATAAAACTCATTTTTGAAAATTGGAAGGAGAAAAACAAATAAAAAATAAAAAATTGTAAATTATGCAAAGGAAAAGACAAAGGAGAAAAGAAAAAAGGCCAAAAGAGAGGAAAAAACACGGATAAAAATAACTAAAGTCTGGGATACCATCCTAGTTGCTCAAGTAATAAGAGGTTCCTTGTTATTAACCCAATCAATTTTTCAAAAGTATATTATATTACCTTCATTGATAATAGCTAAAAACATCAGTCATATGTTATTATTTCAATCTCTTGAGTGGTTCAACCTCATTCCCCATGTTTTCTTGTCTTATTTCTTGCTCTATAATGGTCATTTCTCATCTTCTAAACTCATGATATCCTTATCTTGCCTTTTCTCATGGTCCATGAGTCTTGACTCACTTATTTCCTCATTTAGCATTTTCTTGATCTTTCAAAATCTAAAGTGATTCAACTTGCACCATTTTATTCCCTTGAACTTGAGATAAGTCTCCATAGTACAAGTTAAACTCATGGCTAGGGCCTTAGCATCAATTTAGGTCAAATTGGGTGGTTTGAATGTCCTTTGGTGCACAAATCATATCGAATATGTGCTATTAAAGCACATATTTTGGTTCCAATCAATGATTTGACTTTTGTTGTTCAACAACTTAGCTTTTTGGCTAGAGTCCTCAAATTGAGAGAGGGTTTAGCACTGCTGGCTTAAGGAAACCTAGGGATAGATGGTGGTACTAAGGTTTGCCCCCATTTTTTATACTAGAGCTAAGGGAGCAATGTCTGTAGCTAGCCACACCTATCCTATAAACTTTCAGAGATGTTATGATTTCTCATGCCTATTATTGACATTCTAAAGTTTGGTGAGCTTTTAGATGAGGGGATTTCTATTTGCCTTACCGACGATGACATCAACATCACCATCAATGACGATTCACCTACTACTCAAGTTGTATAGTACACTGACATTTTTTCCCACTCATATTCCTTACTTTGTTTCCTTTCTTTTTGTTTTTTAGGTTTTACCTTATATATCTATGCATATTTTTGCCATTGATGTCATTTCCTTTAATGCAAGATTTGGTTTTAATCCATGATTTTGATTTGATGATCATGAAAGTAACATCTTTTATATCTCATGGAATTTAAACATAAGATATATAAAATTTATTTATTAATGAAGTTTTAATTTTAATATTTCATTTTAGGCATCAATATAAAATTAATAGGTTTAGGAGACACAAACTAAAGTGTATATATTTTATATGCATATATATTATAAAATTAAAATTTATCTTATGATAAAGGCCCACTAACTCCATATTGGAGGTCAAGTGTTGTTAGAGCATATGGTGATAAATTAATAAATTCAAAAAAAGAAATTCCAATTGATAAATCAAAGAATGCAATTGATTCACTAGGACTATAAGTATGTCTAAGGAAAGCACGTGACATCTAATGTTTTCAATAATTAGATTTGTGAGCTCAATCAAGGCAATGGTGATGCTTCCTCTAGGCATGAAATAATCATTTTTTAAAAATAAAAAATAAAAAATTTCAAAAAATCAAATCTAGGAAAGATCACAAACATGTGTGAAGGAATTAATTTCAAAGAGGAAAAAAAATGTAAAAATGTGAAAAAGAACTTATCTAAAATTAAATATTTCCTTTGTTATAGTAAAAGAAACTATGCTAATGAGTATTCAACAAAGAAAAATGGACAAAATGATAACCAAAGTAAAATGGAGTGATTTTGATTTAAAGATGACTGATATGCATGATTGATTTTTGTGATGAAATTATTGTTGGGATAAAGTCCTTAACAACAAGATATGATGTAACAAAGTTACTTTCTACTTTTCTATATTTATTTGAACATTTTAGTCTGTATCACTTATATTGTAGATGACTCGAGTGCATTAAGACTTGCACTGAAAATCCAAGTTATGGGTCCTTATAAGTTGATCAGTTGTTTATAACTAGTTCATAGACTTAAGAGACCTATTTAAGGTTGTAGTGTACAACCTCTTAATCTAAGGGATGATTTATCTTGGTCATTAGGATGAGTTTCTCATGATAAGTGCACTAGTGTGCATGGTTATACATTGGACCTACGATGAATCATGATATTTACTATTAGGAAATTATGATTCACCAAACTATTATGTTGCATGGACTCTCAACCTTGAGAGAATATTGAGTTAGTACAAAGGTCATGAGTGGCTTTGGCTTATAGATGAGACCTTAAGGTGATCATATGTTTCCTATGGATTGGGTCACTATTGATTAAAGTAAGTGACAATAAGTATTCTCAAAATAGGCACTATAATATTTTATGGGATCAGGGAAATGCATGTGTCCCCTTGGGTTATGATAAGGACTTGTAATTATGAAATCTATGGCGTTGTAGGAATCCTTTTAGTGGAATTTGACATATGTTTTATGTCAATTAGAATATATCAAGTGATCACATAATAGGACAATTTGAAACTCAATGATTGTAGATGAAATATTGAGAGGTTGATAGTATTTATCTTGTCAGATAACAAACACTAGTTCATGGAGAGTCTGGATGCACGGGATAGTATGTCATGGACCAAAAGAATTGATTAAATTGGATTTAATCAATTCTTATCTCGATAACATAGGATACTGAAGTGCAATTAACTTCCTTTAATGGATTATTAAGTCAACTTCACAACTGGATTATGACAGAGTCGATATCTTGATAAATTCCTAAACCTTAAACCATAATCTTTAAAACCTTAAACACTGAACCATAAATCCTAAAACCCTCATCCCTAAATCAAAGCCTAAAAACCTAAACCCTTAACCATAAACACTAAAGCCTTAAACGCTAATCCCTAAACCCTAAACCCTAAACCTTTAAACCATAACTCTTGAACCCTAAACCCTAAATCATAAACCCTCAACCCTCAAGCGTTAAACATTAAACCCTAAACCCTCTAACTCTAAACCATAAACCCTAGACCCTCAAACCCTTAGCCCTAAACCCTAAACCGTATAAAAATTTACCCTAAATAATAAAACCTAAACCTAAACCCTAAATAATAAAAGTTACTAAGCTATTATCCATTTCAAAATCTATTGAAAATAATTAAATGAATTATTGATTTTGGTCACACTTCTCACATGTTTCCAAATCAATCTTGATTTTCTTCTATTAAATGATTAATGGGAACTAAGTGTTACTGGGAAACAATAAGGCATGTCACGTGATTGGAGTAAGAGTTACAAAAATCAAGATAGCAGATTGGGTTGAAAGCATATTGTAGGTGTGAGGCATATACTTGAATTGAAGAGTAATCTAATTTCACTGAGAATGTTGGACAAAAGTGTAAAGGAGAAAATGGAGAGTTGAAGGTAATTAAAGGATCACTAGTAGTGATGTAAGATTTCAAAAGAATAATTTGTATATGCTTCAGGTGGATGTTTTGAATTATGAGGGTACTACAACTTCAAGGAATATATATTCTAGACAAAGTAAAGTTTTTGACACAGACTTATATATCAGTGAAAGGAGTGGTCTAAATTAAGTAAACAAAATCTTCTTTGGGGAGATAATATGAGTAAGTTGGAATTTTCGGAAGATTGCATTTATGGTGAGATTTGTAGAATTAAATTCAATATAGCAAATCAGAGGACAAAG
Organism: Vitis hybrid cultivar; assembly: GCA_022058775.1. Classification (NCBI taxonomy): domain Eukaryota; kingdom Viridiplantae; phylum Streptophyta; class Magnoliopsida; order Vitales; family Vitaceae; genus Vitis; species Vitis hybrid cultivar. The sequence goes on from JAJJMF010026934.1 coordinate 115,714, forward strand.
GAAACTCTCGATTATGTTTATTTAAATCTTTTGGGCCAACAAGGATTGATTCTTTGAGTGATTAGATATACCTTACATTGATTGATGATTATCAAAGAAGAGTATGGGTGTATATAAAATCTAAATGCAACAACTGTATAGAGGGCTCTATAGAAAAGGGAAGGAGAACCATGTATGCATGCTTATCATAGTATGGCTTAAAGCAGTCTCCAAGGCATTGGTACAACAGGTTTGATATATTCCAATTGAAATATAGTTTTAAAAAAACGTGGATGTGATAGTTTTTTTTTTACTATAAGAACCTCCTATCTAATACTGCCACTTATTTTCCACCGTTTTTGTGTACTATAAGAATGCCTTATAGTGCCACTTATTTGCTAATCTATGATGACATGTTCATAGCATCTAATAGACTAAAGTCATTTTTTTCAAAGTGAGTTAAAGACGAAGGATCTTGGACTAGCCAAGAGGATTCTAGGGATTGAAATCATATAGGTTCTTGATAGGTTTGTGATGTCAAGGGCAAATCCAATGGGAACAACAATTGCATTGTATTTTAAGTTATCCCAAGCTTAGTCACCTTGACCTGAAATTGGGGATAAGGATTATATGGTAAAGGTACCCTATGCTCGTGTAGTTGGAAGTATCATGTACTCCTTGATGTGATAAACCTAATTTATGTAATGCTATGAGTGTGATCAGTGGGTATGAAAAATCTAGAAAATGGATTGCAATGTTGTGAAATAGCAACTAGGGCATCTTAAATGTATTAAGGATGTTGGATTGATGTATTAAGGAGGGTAGAATACAAGTCAATAGGTTAATGGTTATGTGGATTCTAATTATGCAAGAGACTTGGATGGTAGGAGATTACTGACAAGTTATATTTTTTTATCTAGGGAGATTCATAGTTTGCTAGACAGCCTAATTATAGTGCATAGGTTCTCTTTCAATCATAGAGGTGGAATATATGGCAATAGCTACATCTATCAAGGAAGCAATTATGCGACATATACAAGGGTTGGTTAGTAAGCTAAGCATGAAGCAAGGGTCTGTAACAGTGTTTTATGATAGTCAAAGTGTAATTTATTAGTCCAAAAATCAAATATAACTTGAGAGGATAAATCACATTAAGGTAAGACTTCATTTTATCTTAGACATAAACATTGGGGAGTATTACACATAAAGAAAATCTTAATTAACTCTTGGGAATCCAATAGATATAATCACAAAGGCCACAATGTTTAATTAGTTCAAGTATTGCTTGGACTTAGTTTATGTAAAAGGTTGCTAACTTAGGAAATAGGAAAAGGCTAGTGTTGCAAGTGACTTGAATTCTACAACCAATGTGGAGGATTGTTGAGTAGTGAGTTTGAAATAGCTCACTTAAACAATATGAACGAGTGAAATCACATTCAAAAGATGCTTTGTTCATTTGTGTACATTAGCATAGAGTAAGGTAAGAGCTCAAAGGTGTGTACAAAGTGACATGTTCCATTTTGAAAACTTTGGGTGACGTAAGGTAATGCACACTAAGTGGACAAGTCTCTTTGTGTGGTCTCTTCAGTACTTTGGGCACATGCACTGGTTTTGCTACCAATATAGATCAGGTTGTTTATTCAATTAATGTTTATTATGATTAGTTGTTCACTTCTAACAACTTTTATTCAAGACAAATGAGTAGTATTTTACTTATTGTAAAGGGAATCTAGATCGCCTTGATAGATAGATCATTATGAGAAAGATTCTAAACACAAGAGAAATGCTTGTGTAAATATAACTGGGAAGTACTCCTATGCTTTTCTAATAGGAAAGTATGAGAAACAGTCCTGAAAGAAAAAATGAAGGTCATATCTCAGTGATCAATTATCAAACCTTTGTAGATTCATTTCATATGGATATAGGTGGTTTTCACTGAACCAGGTAATATCTGTGTTTTAAGTGTGCTATATTTTTTGTTTAGTTTTTTTTATTCTTAGGTTTGTTTAATTAACCTTGTTTGAGCAAAATCTCCTTAACACCATCCAACATATCAAAGGATTTCCCGACTAAATTATGATTCCAATTTGAAGTGTCTCATGACATGTAATGAAATAATTGAAAATCATCTAAAAATCTTAAAATGAGGTTTCAGAAATCACAAACAATGGGTCATAAATTCTCTAGCTTCAGATATATTATATCAAATTAAGAAGGAAGAAATCCAATTAAGATAAGATAAACATTTCAAATGCAAAGATAAACATGAATCATTCTCTAAAGATATAACTTAGAGTAGTTGTTTTATAATGGAGAAAGTAACAAAAAAAATTATGTATTAGTACCATGTATAAGAAAGTAAAAAAAAAACATTTATGTATTAGTACTATGTATCATAGCTGGTCTTGTGTTTACTTTTTGCTAATCTTATGCTTCAATCAGTACACATGAGTTTGGACCCAAAATTTAGGTGCCTAGAGTATTGGCTAAAGGGGGAAAGATGACATATTTTCATGAATAACCTTCCTGCTGAAGGTCATAAATCTAATCATATCCCAGATGGATAATTCGAAAATTTTCTATTAGAGTTGTTTTAACATTTGAAATTGCATAAAGCAGTCAGCGAAAAGCTAATAGGAACTGTAAAACGATTTATGCTATAATTCATTCTCATCTTCTAGAGTTTGTGTGCACTTTTAAAGTGCCAAAATACTGATATCAAATTAATGAAGGCATGTATAAGAAAACAATGGTTGTGAACTTGGCAACGTCAGGAAGATGGTAAAAGAGTTAAATAATTATAAAGGTAAAGTTGTGGCTTCATGATAAATATTTTATAGTTTGGAGGATACTTGGGAAGTCTTCTGTAAATTGCAAGGAATATACAAGAAGTCTTCAATGGATTAAGCAAGAAGAACATGTGGAAAGCACAACCAATCCATGTGCCTTAATATGTCTTCAAGTTGGTAATTGATGGTGGGGACTTTAGACAAATGCAGAATGACTAAAAAAGAAATTGCTACCATTGATTCAAATTCTAATAGCAACTAAAAAAGAACTACCACTAAAGGTCAAATGAAAATCGCATTAACAGGCACAAAATACTAAATCAGAGCATGTTGGGAACTGATTCATTCATTTTGCCTTTTACTATAGGCACAAACTAAAGTACTAAATGATCATAATCTATGGATGGCCTTAAATTGTATCAAAGGTTTCCTGAATAACAACCATGCTGAGACTACCTAGCACATCCATGTTTGAAATGGTATAAGCTATAGCCATCAAGATCATAGAGTCTTGAAAATTAACTTTTGTGGTCATCTGCTTGGGTAACAAAAAGAGGGGTTTGAGGTATGAGAACAGGCCTTCATGGTAATGCTATCAAAGTATGACATTGGCATCAGTTTTTGAGGTTTGTCCACATTCAATTGCATGTTCTGCAAATAAACAAGTGAAAAGTGCTTTTGTATTTCACTCTCAAAGCCTCCTTATAAAGTACTTTTGTCCTACCAAGGTTGTTAGTGGGATCAAATTAATCCTTTTTCTGTGATTTTTGAGTAACACAAAACCCCAAGCCAACAACATTGGACAAACTTCCTAGGCCAACAACATTGCATACGTTTCCAATAGAACTGGCTATTCCACTAAAATTTAATTTCTCAGTATCTACGTATCAAAACAGAGTGATTTTTCTTTGAGAAAAGAGGTCCTTGGTTGTAGATTTTGGTGATTTAATAACAACTTATTTTCATACAAAACACTTGATTTTTAGTGCAGTCCAGATCAAAGCCCTAAAAATGCAAAGATGAAACAGAAAGATTGTTTAAAATTATCTAAGATCAATGACATAAGAACATAATTCACTGTCAAAACTCCAAGAAAAAACCCAAGAAATTAATATTACTTGTCTCAAACCTCAAGAATAGAAAGAAAGATATGACAAGAATTGATGTATAAGAGCAGCAATGCGATCAGTTGATAACTGTCATATAATGAAAAGGTAAACCTCCATTATCTCAGTTCTGAAACTTTCAAATAGGAAAGTTGGATTTTCTTGGCAACCAAATACCCCAAATTAGGAAAGGAGAAGAGAATCACAGGGGATGGTTGTTGTTGTGTCTCTCTCAACATAATAGGAATCAAGTTTTGGGTTTTTAACTGAAAGAAACCTTTAATCCAACAGATAAGATTTCATCAAGAAAGAGCAACCTGGAACAGGGCATTTTGAACACTTGGTAAAAAAAATGCTTCCCAAGCCTTCCTAACTCCTTATAAAATATGTCAAGAAAAATAACATTGAAATAATATGGTTGATTCAATTCCATCAAACTTCAACCTCAATTACATACCTTTGCCTCTTGACAAATTCAACAACTTGATCTTCATTAGGCAAGTAGTCCAAAAAATAATTGGAAAACCGAGTTAGGAGGCACTTATGAATTTTGTTTGGAATTGCCAACCTAGCAAAACACTCACACGTATGAACTAGACATATACATTCAGAGAATGGAATGACTGTCATATAGAAATGAGAAGAAAGAGAGAAGTGACTCACCAATAAGCTAACAAAAGCCATTCTTGGAGTATAAGCATTCTTGGAGGAGTTTAAGCATGAGATCCTTCCTCACAGTTCTCTCCTCCTCTTACCCTCTTAGATTGTGCTTCCTCAAGACAGAAATAACCACTTCCATCACTGCTTCTCTTGGCACTTGTATACCTTGTTTGATAGTTTACTTTTTTATCTCGGGCGTATATAAGATGGATTCCACATTTTTTCATCACATGGGATGCCCCAGAGAGACTAAAATAAGCTGTAATTTTCTTGAATTTATTGAGGCCACTGATCTTGGATATCATAAGTTTAGCACCAGGTTGATACACAAGCCATATGTGATCAGTTTCAATCACTCTGTCTCCGCTGTGTGTCCAAGAGATGGAGCTACTCAAATAAGGCCCTTCTCTAAATTCAAAATTACAACAAATCTGACCAGGGCCTTGAATGATTTCGTCCTCCTCAAGTGAGAACACAGAGCATAGAGCAAAACCCAGAAAGTCCTTGTTATGCCAATTTGGAGGCAGCTCTATTGTTACTGAGGATCCAATACTTGGATGCTGGAACCACTCTGGAATTGTACTTCCAGGAAGAACAATACTGTATTCAATTTCTGGAAGAAAGTTCTGCATTAAAAGATAAATAAATAAATAATTATAATGTTTTAAATTATAATACCAAATTCACACATGAGAGAGATAAACCTGATGAAGTTTTTCCAGTATAGTTGCCACATCATGTTGAGCTAGTGCAAAGCAATTCGGCAGTTTGAAAGTTACAGGACGAAGGCAAGAGGAAGATGATAGGTGCTGTAGCAACTGTGGAGATAGAACTGATAAAGACTCAAGGGATATGCAATCCCCAGCATCTAATAATTTTATACTTGGTGGAAGCTTGGAAATTTCTTGAAGGCTTTTGCACTGATTCACAGAAAGGACCCTTAGGTTAGAAAGTCGATTCACCTCCTCGGGTACTGTAACCAAATTGTTTCTGCTAAGGTTTAATTCTTCCAAGAAGCGTAAGCGGCCAAGATTGTCATTGATTGATCCATCTGTTAGATTGCAGCCACTAAGATCTAAATATTTTAAGGAGTATAGACCTGACCAACTGCAAACCAGTCCCATCTGAATTTTCTCTATGCAGTAACCTGAATAGAAGGGATGAAATCCAGGAGTTAGAAGTTGATCCTTTGCATCCCCTAAAGGATAACTCTTTAAGGTTTCTCAAGTGAACAAGTGAGAAAGGTGGTTGTGTTATGGCAGTTCCATCAGCTTGAAGAATCATCAAGTATTGCAAGCTTCCCAAGTCCTCTGGCAATTTGTTGAGTTTCGAGCAACCAGAGACAATGAGGGTTTCAAGGGATCTCAAACTGCAAATGCTGTTTGGAAGACTCCGAAGGTTTTTTCATTTTCTCAGACTCAATAACTGAAGCTCTTTTAGATGAACAATTGAGGGGGGCAACTCTTTTATAGATGTTCCATCTAAAAGAAGCTTTTGTAAACTTTCCATAACCTCCATGATTTCTGGAAACCTCTCTAGTCCTGAACAGCCAAAGAGCACCAGAGTTTCAAGGGATTTCAAAGAACAAATGTTGCTTGGAAGAATCTTAAGGTTTTTGCAGTTTTGCATATCCAATAAAACAAGTTGTGGAAGAAACACCACTGAAGAAGGAAGTTCTACAATAGCAGTCCCTTCCAAATTAAGCTCCAACAAATACTCCATATACCCTTGGATCTCTGGAAACTTGTCAAGTTTTGAGCAACCAGAGAGGTTAAGAAATTTAAGTTTTTCCAATATAGTGATGCTTGGAAACTGGCGAAGCATTTTGCAGTTTTTCATGTTCAAGATTGTCAGATTGATCAGCTTTACAACTGATGGGTGCACCTCAAGCAAACTTGTACAACCATCAAGAATTAGCCTCTCCACATGTGGTGCACCAGACAAGTTCGGACACTCCACAAGGTGTTGAGAGTTACTGAGATTGATGACTTTTAACTTTCCAAGACACTGCAACATAAAATAGAATAAAATTAAGATTTTCCAACAAATTTGCTTGGCTAGCTGAACTTTAAACTTTGTTGATAAAGGAGTAGTAATCATACCTTGTGCTCTTTCCAAACTTGTTTTAAGTTGCTATGCTTCAAACTGAGTTCAACCAATTTCTCACCATGAAAATTTGATGGCAATGATTCCAAAGTCCATCCATCCTAATGGAGATATCTCAACTCATGAGAAGGAAATTTAAAATCTTGAGGAAGATGCATGGTGTCAGAAATATTTTCTAAATTATGATAGACTCGTAGCAATCTAAGCTTTTTCATCTTTTTGAAACCATCAGTTGTAAGGTGTATTTCTTTTGATGCAGACATGTCTAGGAATATGCCTTCAATTGCCTGTGTCCCCTGAAAACCATGAACAAGGGATAAGTGAAGCACGAAATGCATAAAACCTAACTGAAATTACATAAATGAGCAGTTAAAAATAAAAGCCTTAAAAGTTTAAATAAGGTCAGGTACTTAAGCTCTTACCGTATTTGTTGTCAATACATGATAGATATCTTCAGGGTCCCACAATCTGCTCCATTTGCCAGGTTCATCAGGATATTTCTCCCGAACAATATCCCAACCCATTTGCTGCATCAAATCATGCATCAATAACTTGTTATTGGAAGTACTAATGAGAGATCTGTCATTGAGTACTTGTATTCCAGTTACTGCATAGAAATTGCAAGCCTCAAGTATTTCTGTGAGAAAATTTATATCCTCCCCTTTGAAGAAGCATGCGACATCAAGAAATATACTTCTTTGTGTGAGATCCAGTTTATGAAAACCTCTAACAAGCACACTATGGATTTTCTCGCTAGGTAATTTTCTTATCTTAGCCAACTCATTTTCCCATTCAGATTTTGTCTTACCATATAGTTGAGAACCCAGAACCTTAAGAGCCAACAGAAGTCTTTTGCAATAATCCACTATGCATCTTGAGAGCTTTATAAAACCTTTTTGAGGACTGTCCATCTTAAACGCATGCAGAGAAAAGAGGTGAAGAGCTTCCTCAAAATTTAATTCCTTAACCTCATATAATCGAAACACTTCACATCCATGTAGTAAATGTTTATTTCTAGTCGTTACAATAATTCTACTACCTGGACCAAACCATTCATGCCTTCCAGCTAAGGATTCTAATTGAGCCGGATCATCAATGTCATCAAGAATAACAAGAACCTTTCCAAAGCAGAATCTATTCTTTATCACACTAATGCCTTCATCAATGTTACTTAGAATTTTGCCCCCCATAAAAGCTCCAAAGAGTTCTTTTTGTAACTGAAGCAAATCCCTCTCGCTAACACTTGAAAGAAAGCAAGCACCTTCAAATTTATAAAAAATTTGGTTATATACAATTTTAGCAATGGTTGTCTTGCCTATTCCACCAATTCCGTGTATTCCAATCATGCAAACATCATCTGAGTCATTAGATATTAATGAAGCAATTTCTTTCAAACAAGGTCCCATTCCAATCAGTTTATCATCAAGATCTAAGGGCTTTTTATAAACAAGCCAATTGCAAATGTGTTGAACAATTTTCTGAATAGCCACTGATTCATACCTGCCAATTATAAAGCATGACAGAACACGCAACAATGAGCTACAAATGTAATAAACATAGAATTAAAGAGATGATGTTTAGTTTTCTTCACAACAGTTGAACTATAGCAAGCATATAGAATACCTTGAAGAGATAAAAGTTAACTCAATTAACTGAAATCTTTATGTATGACTTATTAATTGGAATGTGTAGAACAAATTCATATGAAACAAAATTGATGTTCTATAAAATATTTCATTCTTAGAGACTCCCTTTAAATATTGACACCAGAGAGAAAAAGAATAATTGGCAAATGGAAAGGGAATGAAATGAAAAGGAAGAAAATAATAAATAAATGAATAAACAAAAATTAATTGATAATAAGCTACCGTCCATAACTATTCCTTGATCATATTTTCAACCTTGCCAAGTTTTTTCCGATCAAAGTACATAAGCTTTCAAAACAACTTCTATTATATTTATTTGCCATCGTGTTCAGTTTTCTTGGAAGATTCCATTTGAATATTCCATTGTTTCCTTGAAGAAAACATCATTTCAGCACATGAATGCTAAATAATATTATATACAAACAAGCATAAGCAATGGAGTAGGTGACCAAGCAGGGATTCTGAGAATTGGCTCAATTCTTTTTTTTTTTTTTTTTTTTTTTATTGGTCATGTCCTTGCTGATGTGAGTGCATGGTGCCTAAAAGATTAATCCAGAATTCAACTCATATAGTTGTAAATGAATGAAAGCAGCTGAAAGCAAAGATTCATATATATACCCATGGAGCACATGCCATCCAGCCAGAGAGCCAGCTTCCGTCAGTGCCGCCCTCCATCTCAGCACCCTCTCCTCAGTGACTTCTCCGTATCCTGAAAATGCTTCTCCAAAACTCCCCGTTTGTTTCCGCACATCAGATGGTTCCACATGATAGAAAACTGGCAAAACCATTTGTCTCTCTTCTTTCCTGGATCGCATGATCTTATCAAGCTCATCCAAGCACCATTTTGAATGAGCATAGTTTTTCAAAAAAACGACAACAGAAATCATTGAATCTTCAATAGTTTTCAAGAGTGAAGGTTGAATCTCTCCTCCTCTTTCAAGTCCTTCATCATCTCTGAAGGTGCGAATACCCCTCCGCATTAACTCGTTGTAAAGATGATCCGTAAAATTGAAACGGGTGTCTACGCCTCTAAAGCTCAAAAAGACGTCCCAACAACATGGAAAAGAAGGGGAGAGAGTTGATCTTGTTGAACTTCTCTTTCTCTTTGGAGCCGTAGTCAGAGTTGATCTAGTTGAGCATTGCTTTCTCTTTGGAGCCATAGTCAGGGACGTCGTTTGTCCAAAATTACAAGACACTTGGAAATTTTGGGGTTAAGTGTCAAAAATTCAAAATTTCAAGAGAGTCAGAAGATTTATCCCTCTACCTTCTAACATCGGAGCGTCCTCCGATCTTCCAATCTTCAAACCAACATTAATCTTCATCTTTTCTTTCTTAATGTACTGCATTAGGAACATGAATGAAGATATCATGTATCGGTTTCAATAAGATATATCATGATGATATATAGGAGAGGAGAAATTTCAATAAATATCGCCAAAAAATCGCCGATATATCCGTTGCAGCCGTTAAATCGCCAATTTTTCAGTGATATTTTTGGAAAAAAAAAAAAGGAAAAAAGCTCCCTCCCTCGTTCAGTCAAAGCCGGCACTCTGCGCAGGCTCCCTTCCCCAATCAAAGCTGGCGGCCCTAGTTAAAGCGAGTTGCCTTTAACTTTTTGCTGCTCAAAAAATTTGCAAGGGGACTCAAACTCCATGTATAAGACTTCTCCTAGAGCCTATGTCCACCGGGCAACTATGCCCGTACCAAACATATTTTGAAATTAATTAATTAAAAGTCAGCATATAAACAAAAGAATATTTTTTTAAAAAAATTAATTATAATTATTACAAAAATATATATTTAATATCATTAATAGATTAATTAAATATTAAAAAATTATATATATATATTATCATTTATTTTATATTATTAAATGCATCATAATTTTAATATTAAATATATTTTAAAATTAGACATATTATAATTAAATATCTGTAGACCCTTGGGTGACCGCCACCCGAGGGAGTGGTTTGGGGTTTCTCCCATTTTTTGAAATGAGGAGGGAACCCCTTTCTGCAAAGAGAGGTTGCAAGCGACATGTGGTCAAGAGGGTCGTTGGCCATGATGGTGGTTGGGCGCTGATGACATGCTCCAAGGATGCACAGTGGAGCAGGTTCATGGCTTGCGGGGAAAGACAAAACAAAGGAGGACGGTCAAAAGGAGGGGGCTTCCTGGTTGCTGTAAGGGGAGAGGGGATATTCTAGGGGGAGAAAGGTTTTTCTAGCGAGGGAAGTCAAGTTTTCTGGGGGGCGTTTTCTTCTTCCTTGGTTGGTGAAGACGCTTTTCAGGTATGGACTCTGTTCATTACCTCCTTCATCTTGTTTCTGAATATCTTGATTTGTTTTGTATATGAAAATCAGGCCATAGGTTTAGTTTTCACTAATCTCTGGGATAACTATGGATTTGTTGTCATTGTTATATCATTCCCTTCCTCTCGGCTTTACTGAAGAGTAACCTGACATTGTTTTTAGCCTCATTGTGAGACATATCAGAGTTTACTCCCCTGTTTGTATATGAACCCATGATTTCTCAACCCCAATTTCAATATTTACGTATATTTTTCCCAAAACCCCAATTTCTAAACTTAATTTCTGAATTCCAAAATTTTAATTTCCTTCAAATTTAACCCCCAACATCCTAATTCTTAAATTTAATTCCCAAGATTCCAATTTTCAAATAAATTTCAAAAATCAAGTTTCCTCTTGAACTATTCTATTTCCACTCCGGTTCTCAAATAAACCTTGTGTTCTTCTTAGTTTTACATAGGCATGAATGCGATTTCCATAATTCCCAAATAATGAAATTTGTGAGACTAATTCGTGCAAGATAGATTTGGCTTTGGTGAGGGCCCCACATTTTTAGATGTTTCCTTTGGGAGTCCATTTGGATGAATTGTGATATATGATGTTTTTTGCACTCAATTTAGTGGCACTTGAGCTATGTTTTGTATTCATTAAATGTACACTAATCCCATTTCTTGATAGCGAATCATGGTTCGTGGCTCAGGTACGCATACACTTTCATTCTGATCATTCTCTATGCATGTTCTGATTCTCATATATGCATGATTGACTTGAGTATCCATTGACTTTCATATTGATTGTCTCATCGACTTCATTCTATTAGTAGAGACCCGACTTTAGGGACTAGAGGAGTGCTATAGTCCATACCATATCTTCCCGATAAGTAACCTGACCCCCGAACCCGATCCAGTTTTTCACAAACCACATTTTCCAAAACAAAGAGTCACACTTAAGGTTTTCTTTTTTATTTTGTTTACCATTTTAAAAAATAAAACAAAAATAAGTGGTGACTTCAAGTTATTTTTTGAATCAATAAATTATCATTTTCAAATAAAAATCGAACTCGTCATCGAGTAGGAAACGTATGAGCCAAAATGCAGGGTCCACAATATCATAATATTATTATGAAATAATATTTGATATAATTTAATAATAAACGTACATTTATAAAATACATATTTTTTTTATCGATACATACAATATTATTATCAAATATAATAAATCATATTATACATATATTAATTTCTTCAATAAAGTAATTTTAAAATTATTATTATACTTATAATTATATTTTTATTAGGTTTTTTTTAACATTTTCATGAATTTTGATCAAATTTTGGTGTATCGATATTTTTTTTTTCAAAATACCCATCGATATATCTCTTATATATCCGTAAAATCGAAGTATCGATATATCCGTGATTACCGATATTTTAATCCTTAATTAGAAACATTAAACAGACTTCCTGGAATTGCTACTGTTGTTACTTTCCCTTTTCTCAATTTTTTTATTTTTTATTTTTACTTCCAATTGTGGTATGCTTCTGTCATTGGTGCAAGTGCATCCATACACAATCGATACCGAACCTTCATCCCACGCTTTCTAATATTTTATTTTAAGAAATATTTAAAACAAAAATAAGCAAATAAATAAATAAATAAAATTGTTTTAAAAAAATAAGATTGAGAACAAATTTTGACACTTAAGTAAATATTATTTATTTTCGCATGATTTTTAAAAACAAAGAAAACATGGAGAAATAAATTTCTTTTTGTCTCTCTCCATCTTCTCTAATTTTTTTTTTTAGGAAAATAGATTTTAAATCAAACCATACTTAATAAAAAAATATGAACTTTTAAAAATAATGTAAAACTCAAAACTCATTCAATTAGAATTTAAAAGTTGTAGAATTCAAAATCAATCTAATTAACATTAGAAAGTCATGTACCAAAATTCATTGAATGATTTTACTAGTTTCTTCTTTACATATAGTTATAGTTTTGAAAAAGAAAAATTACTAGGCAAATAAACTCTTAAGAATTCCTTCAAGAAGTGTTTCTAACATTTTCACTCAACAAATAGATTTCAAATCAAGCATTACTTAATACAATGAATTCATTAACAAGTTTAATAATTTTCTTAAAATTGAAATAATGACCAAATTAATATTAAAAATTGTTTCAAAATGACTATTATTTCTCTTTTATATAGAACTATAATTTTCCAAATTTTTCACAAGTACGCTCTAAATTAAAAAAAAAAAAAAAAAACTAATGCTAAGATTTGTTAATAAGTTTATTAATTTTAAAAAAATAATTCAAAACTCAAAAGCTAATATAATTACTACTATAAATTTATGAATTTAAATAGGTTGAAAATGACTTTATTGTTTCTTTTTTACACGTAACTATATTTTTGTGAATTTTCTCAAAAAAAAAAAAAAAAGAGCTTCAAATCAATAGAGACTCTATGTGATGTATTTATTAATGAGTTTAATAATTTTTAAAAATAATTTAAAATTTGAAAACAAATCTAGTTACTATTAAAAATAATATATTAAGACTATACATTATAACTTGTGATTTTTACTGTTTTCCTTATACACGTAAGTATACTTTCTAAAATTTTACACTAGGTAAATGGATTATAAATTAAGGTATAAGTAAAAATTAAATTCTTTTATGAATTTTCTAATATTTAACAGTAATTTAAAATGCATGTAATGAAAAATTGGCTCATTTGCATATTAAAAATCAATTCCTTTTATATAAAATATTATTAATGATCACTATTATCTATTTTTAATTAAAAAAATCAATTATACTTTTATGATGGTTGGTATCCTTTTTTTTTCTCTTTTTTTTTACGCTACTAGTAAATTTTAATACCACATCTCTTCTTTTTATAATCGATATTCATATCTTATTTCTAGAGTCTCATAGGCTTTTTACTTATTAACTTTTTACCACATTCATTGTTTTTAAATTTATAAGTATAAATATTGGACGATAGAAACCTAATATTTTTATAAATTAATAAATATTTATTTATCGATAAATTAATAAATTATTCATTTATCGATAAATCAATAATCTCGTTAAGATAATAATTTATCTTGGTCTCAAGAGTATTAATAAAATATAATAGGAAAAGTTCACTATAAGAAATAAAATAATATTTTATATTTTATATTTAGTTGATTATAACATGTTTAATCAAATTTGGGATAGGATAAATTCTGACACAACTTATCTAATATTACCTCTATATCCCTCTTCATAAAATATAATAATCAAAGTTGAATACATATCTTATATCTTATGAATCCTCAAAAATTTTAATTTTGATGTCAATTATTTTTTTATTGTTAAGATAAAGATATTTGAATATTGGTATTTTTTTTTAAAAAAAAATTAACTTATTTCCAAATGCCTAAAATACCAAAATTTAGTTTTTATTATTTATATAATAAGATAATAATTTGAAGCTAATAATTGAAAAGAACGAAGTAATTTAATATGTATTGAAATATCCCAAAATTTCAAAATTGGTTACAATAATTAAAATTTTATAATATTTAGTGATTTAATTCGTTAGTAAATTGGTAATAATGTATCTTTTCCTATTTTATATAATAAATATATGATATTTGAAAGAAAAAAAAAATTTAACATATTTCAAGATATACCAAAATAGCAAAACTGATTACAATAACAAAATGTTGATTAATGATTAGCAATGTAATTAATAAAAAAATTGGTAATTGGGTAATAATTATTGTTCTTAATTAGGTGTCATTGCTAAAAAATTGTTAAATCTTTTTAAGTTAAATTTCATTTATTACTTATTGATTTTTGTTAATAAAATATGTGTTCAATTGTTGAAATTAATTTATTAATTTCTTGTTCTTAATTTGAGGAAGTATATCAATTCTTACCGTTTTATTTTTTTTTCAAAAAAATTAATTGGAATAGTTGATTCTAATCTATATTTATTACATTATGAGTTGTGTTTTGAACTTCTAATCGAAGAAAATTCATTGATCATGAGACAAAAATATTAGCTTATGTGGTTGAATTTTAGTTTTAATTTTGGAATTTTATGGACATATTTTAGATTCGTTTCTTAATTTAAGACAAAGTTAAAACATAGACATCTCGTATTTTCGTAAGTGTGGGAAACCAAACATTTATGGTGACGTTTGTTTTTTTACTTAATTCTAAATAGAACCTTAATACTTAATAGTATTAAATATTAGGTTGTTTGTTTTTATAGTATTTTATTTCTATTAAGTATTAAAAAGTAAAAAAAAAACCATTGTGTTATTTTTTCTATTTAGAAAAAACCACATATTCTGATTTTTTTTGTTTAGTAAAAAGTTTATAATAAGTCATGAAAAAGTAAAAAAACAAACAATCTAAATTTTAAAGCTAAATGATTTTCAGTAAAAAGTCAAAAAAACAAACATCACCATGTTTGAGTCTTAAAGAAAAAAAATAAACAAGCGATAACAATTCTATAGCCAAGAAAATAAACAAGCCGGTAATTTCATAAAAAGCAACCTAAGAGCTCATGGAAAACAATCGTCTCAATTCTTTATTATTTTTATTATTAGGTATCAAATTATTGGGCAAAAACCTTGTAGTTCCCTAGATGCCACTTTGCTAAAAAGTATATAATTAAGTTGTCGGTCAAAAAGAAAAAGCGTGTGGGGGCCTTGTCTCCGCTCAAAAACAAGGAAATAACATGTGGAAAACTCGTCTATAATTATTCCTTTACTCCTGTACTTATCATCTCTCTCAATGTTCTTAGAATTGGATAGCTTTCAATAGTCAAATTGATGGTTAAATTATAATAAGACTAGTAACATCATAAAAATATTGTTTATATATTATTAAAATTAAAAATAATTATAAAAACTAACAAATGTATAAATAATTAAATATTTTAAACACATTTCTTCATTTTAGCATCGTTAATATTGATAGCTTAAATTATGATAAAAATAATATAAAGATTTATTAAATTATTATCAATTTTAATTTTATTAAATGTAGAACTTTTAATTATTAAGATCATATTTATTATTTAAGTTTGTTTGAATTTCAATAGTTATATATTTTACTATCTTCAAATTATTAGTT
Organism: Vitis hybrid cultivar; assembly: GCA_022058775.1. Classification (NCBI taxonomy): domain Eukaryota; kingdom Viridiplantae; phylum Streptophyta; class Magnoliopsida; order Vitales; family Vitaceae; genus Vitis; species Vitis hybrid cultivar. The sequence continues at coordinate 131,448 of JAJJMF010026934.1, forward strand.
TTTTTAATTTAAATATTATCGATAAATCATAAAACCTTATATTCATTTTAAATCTTGCAATAATGTGTATATAGTTTTATTTTTATTTTATTTATTTTTTGTTTTGAAAAAACCATAGGCTTGGCTTGGTGGCCTTTCTGACATTTCCATTCCAAAGACCCAAGTTCAAATCTCATTGTCCACTTAAATGGCCTTTTGCCTTAAAAGGGCCAAAAGTCACTTTCCTACATTGGAAATTACGAAGCCAAACTAGCCCATAAGTTACTCATTTACATAGATTTGGGCTTGGGTGATGGGTGTGGGCTTAAGCGCTCGAGTGGAGCACTTGGACTATGGGCCAATAGCTGAGTTTGGAAATGAGTGCAGCTTGTAGACCGGCTGAGCCGCGAGAAATAATTTTTTCTGGAGTCATCATTTATTTTTTTTCAAAAAAGTAAATAAATTAAGAAAAGAAAAAAAGAAAAATGAAAAGACCCCAAGTGGTTGAGGTTCAAATCGGAATGCATTTGGGATAAGATTATTCAATGGGACACCGCAACAAGCCCAAAAAATTCAACTCTTTACCAAGTTGATACAATTTTCACCTTGTATTAATTAATTGATGGTTATTAATATCCAAAATAAAATAACATAAAAATCAATTTATTAGACAAATTCTAATTTTCTTCAATATCAATTTCACTAAAATTAATTTATAGGATCAAATCAATTTAAAGGAGAAAATTTTATTTTTCTTCAATATAAATTTCACTAAAATTAATTTATGGAATAAAATCATAATTTTTTTAACATCGAAAGAATTTATTAATTAAAATTGTGATTTGTTAATTTCAACTTTATAATTATTGTCTTATGAAAATAAACCCGAATTTCTCTAATACTAGTAGTAGAACTCATGAGGCCACGTGAGTGATGTTTGAGTAATGTTGATTTCATAATATATTAATCTCTTATTTACGTAATACTTGCATTTATTTTTTTTTATATATATATAAATTTTTTGTTTTTTCTTAGTCAAATTTATAAAATATTAATAATTTAATTTTTAAAAAGTTTTATTTTTGAATGTATTATATTGGATAAAAGTAAAAACTCACGTATGAATTTATTTTTGTAGTCATCCAACATTTTCTTTCTCTCATTACTTCAAATAAATTCTTTTAAATCAAAATTTGTTTATAATCTTCTAGAATTTTCTATCTATCATTATTTCAAATAAATACTTTTAACACGAAATTTATTTATAATCATCTAACATTTTCTATCTATCATTACTTCAAATAATTTTTTTTAAGTCAAAATTTGTTTACAATCTTCTAGAAATTTCTACCTATTATTGCTTTAAATAAATTCTTTTAACTCACAATTTATTTATCGTTATCCAGAATTTTCTGCCTATCAGTATTTTAAATAAATTCTTTCAACTTAAAATTTATTTATAGTTATCCCGAATTTTCCATCTATTATTACTTCAAGTAAATTGTTTTAAGTCAAATTTTATTTATAGTCATTCAACATTTTCTACCTATTATAACTTCAAGTAAATTCTTTTAAGTCAAAATTTATTTATAATCATCCATGATTTTCTACCTATCATTACTTCAAATAATTCTTTTAACTCAAAATTCAAATAATTCTTTCAACTCAAAATTTATTAAGGTAATAGTATGTTAAATTGTAGAAAAAGATTCCCACATTTTCTTTTTGGTTTCCTTCGTGATAATTTTATAATAAAGATAAATTATAGAACAAGATTCTAACTTATAACTTATCATAATTTAAGCTTTTTATTCAATAAAAAATAAATTTAGATAAAAATCAAATAAATACAAAAATATTGTTTTGAATTAATTTGTTTTTTTGAATCCAGATTTTAGCTTATACTATTCATTTTTCATTCAATTCCCTTTTCACTTTATCAAATTATTAATTTATTTTGTATCTCTCATTCAAAAAATAAAAACTTAAAAAACCTCATCTATTCCCTTCATTTCCCACCGCTAATGACAAGAAATCATTATCAATTTATTTTAAATTTCCCTATCAATAATAATAATAAAAAAAATAAAAAAAAACCTAAAAAACCTCATTCATTCCCTTTGATGCATGTTGATATTGGTTTTAGATAAAAATCTTTGAAGTTACAAGTAATAAAATGAAAATCCAAGAACGTACCTTAAGCCATGACAATCAAATTCACACAAAATAGGGATTAGTTGGCTAGTCCTTACAAGACCTTATGTTCATGCACCAATGGAATTCACAGACTTATTCTTGTAGACTAGAGACCCTTTTTCCCACTTTTGGAATTAATACTGTCTATCTGTATTTTCTTTTCTCTTCTTCCCATCAAAGAAGACTTAGGGCAGTTTTCACACCGCTAATATGTTTCACGTCTATAGACATGAATGGTTACTCCATAAGAGATGTGATCCCACGTTTCATTTATTTTAGGGAAAATAATATTTAAATGGGCCACAATTTTTTATTTTTTTTAAAACTTTTGTTTTATTAAAATACAAAACGGTTTCCAACATTTCTCTCACTTTGCCCATAAAAATTACTTAATATGTATTAATTAAATTAATACATAACATATTTTTCCCTAAATCCTTATACTTAATAAAAAAAGATTAAAGCATATGAATCATGGTGGCAAGTCCTCTAAGAATAAGTGTTACTTACCATGTATTATAGTGTAACTTTCTCTTTTGAATAAGAACAATATGTGAGTCATTCCTTTATGAATGAGCTTCCAAAATTCTCATTCAGGGTCTACTTAACATTCATAACATGCATATTGTCATTCTCTAAACTTTATGTATACAACCAAATGAGAAGACAAAATTGAAATAATTAGAGTTTTCATATCGACCAAAAAATGTGGTAAAACACAAAGGGTGTCTCAATTACATGAACTTTACAAAACAGATTGAGTCCTACATGCTCAACATGTTCGTTATAAGCCTTAGGTGGTAATCCTTTTGTCAAAGGATTTGAAATCATCAATCCAGTACTAATATGCTCAATAGCCACCTTGTTTGACTTAACATGTTCCCTAATAGCTAAGTACTTTATGTCGATGTGTTTACTATGACTTCCACTCTTATTATTCTTGGCCAAAAACATTGTAGCAGAGTTATCTTAGTAAATCCTCAATGGCTTAGAAATTGGTCAACAACTTGAAGCCTTGAAATAAAACCCAACCAAATAACCTGTGACGTTGCTTCAAAACATGAAACAAATTCTGCTTTTATGGTCAAAGTAGCAAATAATGTTTGTTTTGCACTTCTCATGAAATGGCCTCTCCAGGTAATAAGAAGACATATCCAAATGTTAACTTTCTAGAATCAAGGCAGCTAACAAAGTCAGAATCCAAATATCCAACGACATCCAAATGATCAAATTGCCTGTATGTAAGCTTGTAGTCCTTGGTCCCCTTAAGGTATATCACGACTTTCTTTGTAGCTTTCCAATTATCTACACTTGGATTACTTTGATATCTGCTCAACATTCCTACTGCATAAGAAATGTCAGGTCTTGTACAAACCTGAGCATACATTAAGTTCCCAACTATAGAAGCATAAGGAATGTTTTTCATCTCTTTCTTCTCCTAATCATTATTTAGGCATTAGCTCAAACTAAATTGGTCACCTTTGAAAATCGATGCAGTATTAGGTAAACAAACTTTCATGTAAAATATCTCAAGCACTTTATTGATATAGGTTTCTTAAGACAATCCTAATATCCGTTGAGATTTGTCTCTCTCAATCTTTATGCCAATGACATAAGAAACTTCACCCATATCTTTCATGTCAAATTGTTGTGAGAGAAATCGTTTCACCTCATGAAGCAAGCCCAAATCACTTAAAGCAAGCAAAATATCATCCACATATAAGACTAAGAAAATTATTTTGCTCCCATTGACCTTATGGTATATACATTGATCCATAACATTCTCCATAAAACCGAATGAAGAAATAACATCATGGAACTTTAAATACCATTGACAGGATGCTTATTTTAGTCCATATATAGATTTTTTAAGCTTGTAAACCATGTGATCATTTCCATTTGTGATGAACCCTTTTAATTGTTTCATGTAAACCTCTTCCTCTAAATCTCCATTAAGGAAAGTTGTTTTCACATCCATTTGATGTAGCTCCATATCAAAATGAGCTTTTAATGCCATGATTAGCTTAAATGAATCCATATTTGAAATAGGAGAGAAGGTATCATGATAATCAATTCCTTCTTGTTGAGTGAACCCTTTAGCTACAAGTCTTTCCTTATATCTTTCAATATTGCCCAAGGAGCCTCTTTTAGTCTTAAAACCCATTTACAACCAATGACCTTTGCACCTTTGAGCAACTCAACAAGATCCCAAACTTGATTATGAACCATTGAATTTATCTCATCTTTCATGGCATTGTACCATAATGTGGATTCACTTCCACCCACAACTTGTGAAAACATAATGAGGTCATCTTCAACACCAATATCAATGTCATATTCTTATAGGTACACAACATAATAAGAAGAAATTGCAGGTCTCCTTTCTTTAGTAGATCTTCTTAATGTTATATCTACATTCTCTTGTTGAGGATATTGAATAGTCGGATCCACCAGAATATCCTTATGATGTGGTTCATTAACAACTAGTGCTTTCTAGATTGTCAAATCTTGATGACTATCCAAGTTAATAATCAGTCTACTTGAAAGACTCAAGAGTGGGTTCAATATTGTGGCGTTCCTTAAACACTAAGTGTTGATGTTCATTGCTCCCACTAATCACATCATTCTCTAGAAACCTTGCATTCTAAGATTCTACACTTTTCATAGCACGAGAAGGACAGTAAAATCTGTATCCCTTAGACTTTTTTCCTTAGCCAATGAAATATCCACTAACTGTTCTTGAGTCTAATTTATTTTCTTATGGATTATAAACTCTAACCTCAATGAGGCAACCCCATACATGTACATGCCTTAGATTGGGTTTCCAATATTTCCATAACTCAAAAAGCGTTTTAGGAACTACCTTGGTTGGAGCCCGGTTTAGTACATATGTCGTTGTCTTTATAGCCTCACACCATAAGGATAATGGGAGGTTGGAGTTACTAACCATACTCCTAACCGTGTCCTTTAGGGCTCGGTTTTGTCTTTTAGTCACCATTTTGGGATGGTGAGCTAAGCATTATGTATTGGGCAACAATTCCATGTTCTTGTAGAAATCTTGCAAATGAACCAGATAATTGTCCTCTTTTAGTGCACCTACCATAATATTCACCACCTCTATCTGACTTCACAATCTTAATTTGTTTACCCAATTGTTTCTCTACCTCTACTTTATAGATTTTGAAAGCATCTAGTGCTTCATACTTATCATAAAGCAAAATGTGACACATATATCATGAGCAGTCATCGATAAGGGTGATAAAATATCTTTGACCATTTAAGCACATATCATAAGGACCACTAATGTTAATGTGTATGATTTTTAAAATATTAAAAGTCTTCCTGGCACTTTGCTTCTTAGTCATGCCGGTCTGCTTTCCCTTAATGTAGTCCACACTAATACCAAAATCAGTAAAATTAAGAGTTTCAAGGACTCCATTATTTACCAATCTTTTAATTCTTTCAATAGAAATATGACCTAATCTCTTGTGCCACAATATGGAAGATTTATCATTTATAATACCACACTTAATGCCAACATTTCCTTGCATAGTTGTAAGGCTATGATTAAAACTTGGATTTAAATAGAGTTTGAATAAACCATTATCCAAAATACCATCACCAACAACGACATTGTCTTTTATCAAATGAAATGAAATACCAACAAATTTAAAACTAAAACCATATGGCAAAAGTCTTGAAATTGAAAGAAGATTCTTAGAAAATGATGGAACAAAAAAAGTTCTTTCAAGGTCTAAAACAAAGCCAGATCTAAGAACAAGTTTGCAGGTCCCAACTGCTTCCACATGTGAACTTATCCGATTTCCTAAATAGATAGAGCATTCACTTTCTGTTGGTTTCCTTTGGTTTAAGAAGCCCTGCATGGTATTGGCAACATGGATTGTAGTACCAGAATCAATCCTCCAAGTGTTGTAAGAAATATGAACCATATTTGATTCGTAACACACTAAAGAGATGAGATTACTGATTCGTGCCCAATTGGTGTCTCAGCTGATTCGGGTCCAGCTGGTGCTCCTTGGTTGAGGGACTAATCAACAAAATTTATACCTATAACACCATACACTAGGGTAGCAAATAAAAAGCTACTATAGTATAGTGGCTCTAGGATCGTCCACTGGGAAAGAGTGACAAGATATCAATGATACCAATTCCAAGTGAATTGGTCTTGTTTCATTTCATGGTTAGCTTAAGAAGTAAAACTCAAACTTGGGTTGGTGATGGTTTAGACTTAAACTAGTTAACTTAACAGAAGTTTGGAATAACTTAGGAAGAAAAACATTCCTTGAAGACTTAGGTTCACTGGGATGGTTCCTCATGCAAAATACATAGCTCCGGTCAGATGGTTCCTTTCCTCACGTTAGAGATTCAACGTATAGTTAATTCTCTAGCTGGTGTGGTACAGATTCATCCTTCAATTGGATTTCACCTTAATTCTCTCACTGATTCAACTTGCAGTGGTTTAAGCCTCTCACTAAGCCTTAACCATTCAAGGTGATCCTTAACCTTGGATTACCCGTCAAAAGCTCGCAAGAGATAACTAATGGATTTCTCCTAGGAGTCCAAAAGCTTATCAAGTGTTGGCTATTCTAGAAAATCCTACCCTGAAGTCACCTACCAGAGGCTCGCAAGGGGTAAACTAGTGCATTTCCACGGTTGGAAATCACTTGCCTTACCAAGTGTTGGCCCAGGTGACTCCATGGTGTTTTAAGTTAACTAAAAACATTGAAATCACTAAAGGATTTCACTTCCTCTTCATTACTAACTAAAACCACAAAGCTTTGCATTCTTGCACTTGGAATCTCCCCCGGCTACCTTAGCTCCAAGGAATTAGAGGTTTAGTTACTCATTCTCTGGGGAAAACTCCTCAGAGAATTCATAACTTAGTATTAACTAAAAAATATAAATTGAGAAGGTAAGGCAGTAGAAGGAAATAAACTTTACTTGCTTACCAAACTCTTACAGAAGGAACTCCTCCTCGAGAACAGGCTCTCGAGAGGTATATATATGAACATAATATAAAACTAATTGTTACAAAGATATTTAGTCTTTTTACTAACTTAAAAGCTAAGGAATCCTGTAATTGGAGGTTTACAAGGAGTATTTTGGGATTTAGACAACAAAAATCTAATGGAAAATATCTCCCAATGTCGGTAGCAACTGTCGGAAGTCTTCAGGAGGCATTTCGCAGGAGGAAAATGGTGTATGCGAAATTTCGCAGACACCCATGAGGGCTGCGAAATATTTTCGCAACACCAAGCCATCTCTGAAGGCTTGCGAAGTTGGCTTCCATCTTGATGTTCCAAGCTTCCCTCTCGCGGTATAAATTGGGCATCGTCAGAAGGAGAAGCATTCTACTGTACAAAAATGCTGCGAAATCACTTCGCAACAAAAGGCTGATTTCGCAGCACTTTGGAGTGATCTGCTTGTAACAGCTGCAACTTCCTCATTCAAACTCCAAATCGCACATCGTTTGAAGCATTGGATTGTTGACTTCCTGAGCTTTGAAATGGTATATAGCATGCATCATTTGGACTTCAGGAAGTGCCCCAAAAGTGGCTGCTACGACTGTCATCAAGAATATGCTCCATAACTGATCCTCTTTGCTTTTTCTCCTAGCAATCCGGATTCACTCTTGGCGAATGACTTCTAAGCCTTGCCCAAGATTCCTCATAGCTCTCCTCAGTATTGACTTGCTTTGGTGATCAAAATACTAACAAAAACACCAAAACTTGCACAAAATGAGTAAAATTGCTTTCAAGGACCCTTAACATGCCAATTGAGTTAAAAGGCCTAAACTACTACTCAAAAGTGGTTAAAAGGATTGATTATAGGCTAATCAAATAGCACTTTTTGAGTAGTAATCAATTACCTTTATTTTCAAGCTAAGCCTTAAATTTGGGACAACTCTTCTTGATTTGTCATTTCTTCTTGCAAAAGAAGCACTTGATATTGCCCTTATTAGCATGATTAAGAGGCGTCTTTTGCTTTCTTTTACCTTTCTTGCCCGATTTCTTTTCTTAAGTCGCCAAATGAGCACTTTCAATCATTTCTTGATTTAGTCTCCTTTCTTTTTGCACACACATGGTCAAAAGTTCATTGATAGAGTATTTTTCCTTATGTGTGTTGCATGAAATCTTAAAAAGTCCATACTTAGATGGAAGAGAATTAAGAATGAAGTGAAACAGAAATGACTCAAACATCTCAATCTTTAATGACTTAAGTTGAGCAATAATATCCCTTATTTCCATTATGTGCTCACACACTCCTTTGATGCCATTGAAATTCATAGAACACATATTTGTCATTATGGTGCTAGCCAAAGCCTTGTTAGAAGTCTCAAACTATTACTCAATAGCTTTAAGATATTCTTTCACCTTAGCACATTTAGAAAAGAACCATAGATACGTTTCCCAATACTAAACTTGATAAACATCAAACTTAAGCTATTAGATCGTTCCCAATGTTCATATGATGCTTTCTCAGTTTGGGTACTTGATTATGAAGGAACCAGTGGCTTATCCACATGAAGTGTTAAATCAAGGTCCATGCACCCCAATGTAAGGAGAATTTTCTCTTTCTAATTAGCATAATTATCACCATTCAAGGAAGGTATATGAGATAAATTGGAACAGATATAGATTGAACTGCAAAATAAATGACAAAGCTTACTAATATGGAATGAAACAAAAAATTAAAATTTACTCATTTAAATTAATTCAATCAACAAAAATCAACATGTGATCATAAACTTTCCTATGGGAATAGAATACAACACGCAAATGTTTTTTTTTTTAATTACTTTATAATGGGACTAGTAATTTTAGGCCTATGGGCAATTTTTTTTTTTTTTTTTACCATCCCATCCCAAATAAACACAGAACATAATAATTACCCTATGGGGTAAAATTATTATTTTTATGATTATTTACAAATGTTGATGTCATTAATTTAATGTGACAAAAAATGAAACTTTCTTTTGTCACTTAACATTATCATAATCAAGAATGTTGTGGCTATTACTTAATTAATCAAATGTTACTTTAGTATGACATAAAAAATTACCAAAATCAATGGTAAACAAATATAAGAAGTGTTTCTAAATACTACTTTATAAAAATTAATTTATACAAATTGTTCACAGTGATGGAGCAAACATTTAAGTTTAGAGGAGGCAACCTCTAACAAGTCATGGGCCTTAGTCCAATGGTTCAAGAATCGGATATATCTGATAAATATAAATAAGAGAACTAAAGTAAATTGGAGAACTAAACTAGATAGCCAGATAAATGTGAACAATATGATAACCAGAGATAAATATAAGAACAATGTGATAACCAATAACTAACATAACAAAAAATATCTCAGAACTAGATTTATCTAGAAATCTCATAAATATATAACCAGATAATATGAGATAAGTAATAAGATAATATGAGATAAGCCACTCAGAGATATAAATCTCATAACAACTCCAGAAAAACCATAACATCCTGTATGAGAAATGTCTACCACAACTTTAGAAAAACATAACATTCCGTATGAGAAATGTCTATTGAATTTTCTCCGTATGGATTAAATAATAAATATCCAATAAATATGGAGTCTACTAACTTTTCTTCATATAGATTGAATCAGAAATACCCAATTAATATGGAGATAAATTTTTCTCATCATATGCGAATATAGAACTTAGTTCATTTAAGACAATAGATATTGAATTGAAAGCCTAACCAGAGAACCTTGGCTCTGATACCAAATATTAGATAAAAATCTCTAAAGTTACAAGTAATAAATTAAAATCCAAGATATCAAATTCACACAAAATAGAGATTAGTTGGCTAGTCCTTACAAGACCTTATGTCCATGCATCGATGGAATTCACAGACTTATTCATGTAGACCAAAGACCCATTTTCCCACTTTTGGAATTAATATTGTATATCTGTATTTTCTTTTCTCTTCTTCCCATCAAAGAAGACTTAAGGTTGTTTTCACACCAAGTAATATGTTTCACGACTGTAGACATGGGTGGTTACTCTATAGGAAATGTGAACCCACATTTCATTTATTTTAGGGAAAATAATAGTTTAATGGGCCACAATTGCTTTTTTAAAAAACTTTTTATTTATTTTATTTTATTAAAATACAAAAAAGTTTCCAACAATTGGTTCATTCCAAATTCATAAAATTTTTCAATTTATACTCATTTATATCCATTCATTCCCCTTGTATGCTGACATTGATTCATTCCCCATCATATTTCAAACTCAATTACACTTGTGACTCTTGTGTCTTTTCCTTCTTCATGTAAAAAAAACTCCACTTGTATTTGTCATTTGTGAGCTTGAATATTTCTTTTGTAAATATATATATAGTTTAAGCAGTTCGAGACCGGTTCATTAGATGAATGGTTCAAAACGAGCAACCGGACCGGAAAGGCCATCGGTTGGTGGTCAGACCGGCCGGTGTCCGGTTTTCAAAACACTGGAATAACTTAACATCCGACATAAACCATCTTAGTGTACAAAACCTTTAATATAAACCCACATGTATGCCATAAGAGCACTCTACAATTCAACTACAAAATCTGTCATTCGCAGCACTCTTAATCTTTTCGTATCTCCATCATGAAAGCTTCCAAGGTGGAGTCTGTGAAGAGAATTTTCTAAGCAATGCTTACCAGGCAACAAAATTTGCCACCCATTCTCTGCTTTGACTCCATTGCATCTTGACCATGTCTTTTTGTTCCAAGCTGGATTTCATCAGTAAACGCCAATAAAGATCTCCATCCTCTGGTTCATCTAATAAACCCAACCTACACACAAGTTTAGTAACTGAACAAAGAGAAACATTGATCATTCATGAAAGGTATATTGTTTTGAGCACCCACAATTCATGCATCAGATATCCACTACATTTAGTGTTGTTTGGTGCTTTCTAGCTACAAGATTTAATTTCTAAGAAATGAGAAAGCCATACAGACAAGATCAAGCAAATGCATACCATGATAAGTGACTGTAAATTCTTCAAACCATCTATTGAAACGTGACTATAAATTAACATACTCAAACAATTAGGACAATAGAAATCATGTTCAAAAGACACTTTGTCCATTTGTGCATACTATCGGTCTATTTGTGAACACAGACATAGTGCAAGGCAAAAACTCAAAACTGTTCACAAAGGGACACAAGTCCGCTAGTGCAAAATTCTAGGTGATGTAAGGCAATGCATACAAATTGCTATTGGTCCATTTGTGTGGACTACATCACATCGTGCAGATGTACATGGTTAATTTGCTACCAACAGGATTAGGTTGTCTTTTCAATTAGAAATCGTTATCATTAGTTATTGACTTGTAACAAACTTATGTTTAAGAATATTTTAGGTATAAATGAGTAGAAATGAGTTTTATTTTATTCATCCTAAAGGGAATATACATGGTCTTGGTAGATAGATCATTGTAAGAAATAATCTAAAAAAGAAAAGAAATTCTTAAGTGAATCTAACTTAATAAGTACCCTTTTGTTTGGCCATGAGGAAGAGTGAGAGAGAGCCTTCTATTTTGTGCAAAAGAGAGAAACAAAGGTTCAATATCATTGACTAGTAAAGCATTTGTGGAATCTTTTCTTGTGGATATAGGTGATTTTCATCAAACCACGAAGCATCTTGGTGTTGTGATTGTACTTTATTTTTTTGTTGTATTTAAGTTCTTGGGCTTATTTAATTGATCTTGTCGAGGTAAAATCCCCTTAACAAACTGTTATGAGAGCCTGTAGATGGATTTAACAAAGGTTGATATTCAATCAGAAGAATGATTTGGCACTATGGAGAATGGAGATGATAGCATCACTAGTTAAGAGGCCTTCAAGAAGTTTCTAGGGGTAAACTTACCAAGTTCTTTATCCTTTGAGGACAAGACCAAGATCACTGGTAAAGCACACAATGTTGTCTTTTCGAGTCTTAGTGATAAGATGTTATGTGAAGTCTTAAAGGAGTCAACTATAGCTTTGATATGGTTGAACTTGAAGCATCTGCTCGAGGCAAAAAATATGACAAATAGACTATACTAAAAGTAGAAAATGGCATAACAGGTTGAAGACTGTATTGACAACTTCAATAATATCAAATTAGATCTTGAAAATAGTAAAGTGAAGATTGAAGATAAAGACCAAGCAATAATCCTCTCAAATTCATTGTCTGAGTTATATAAGCACTTTGTAGACTCCATGATCTATGGTAGAGGGTATTTATTTATGCAAGAAGTATAGGATGCCCTAAATTCTAAGGAGTTGAAGAAGAAATGTTATAAGAATAAAGAAGATGACTCAGGGGTGAGGGGCACACAGTGAGATGGTGATCTTGTAAGAAACTTTTTTAGGATATATATTGACCAAGGTCAAGGTTGAAATATAAGTACATAATGTTTTCTTTATCATAAAGAATGCCATGTAAAGAAAGATTATCCAAAAAGATAACTTCAAGGACCCTAAAGATATTGGCACTACATCAAAGGGGTATGAAAGCACTAAGGTATTATCCATTTCAAAATCCATTGAAAATAATTAAATGAATTATTGATTTTGGTCACACTTCTCACATGTTTCCAAATCAATCTTGATTTCTTCTAGTAAATGATTGATGGGGACTAAGTGTTGCTGGGAAACAATAAGGCATGTCACGTGATTGGAGTAGGAGTTACAAAAATCAAGATAGCAGATTGGGTTGAAAGCATATTGTAGGTGTGAGGCATATACTTGAATTGAAGAGTAATCTAATTTCACTGAGAATGTTGGACAAAAGTGTAAAGGAGAAAATGGAGACTTGAAAGGATCACTAGTAGTGATGTAAGATTTCAAAAGAATAATTTGCATATGCTACAGGTGGATGTTTTGAATTATGAGGGTACTACAACTTCAAGGAATATATATTCTAGACAAAGTAAAGTTTTTGACACATAGACTTACATATCAGTGAAAGAAGTGTTCTAAATTAAGTAAACAAAATCTTCTTTGGGAAGATAATATGAGTAAGTTGGAATTTTGGAAAGATTGCATTTATGGTGAGATTTGTAGAATTAAATTCAATATAACAAATCAGAGGACAAAGGAAACTCTCGATTATGTTCATTTAAATCTTTTGAGCCATCAAGGATTGATTCTTTGAGTGATTAGATATACCTTACATTGATTGATGGTTATCAAAGAAGAGTATGGATGTATATAAAATCTAAATGCAGCAACTGTATAAAGGGCTCTATAGAAAAGGGAAGGAGAACCATGTATGCCTGCTTATCATAGTATGGCTTAAAGCAGTTTCCAAGGCATTGGTACAACAGGTTTGATATATTCCAATTGAAATATAGTTTTAAAAAAACGTGGATGTGATAGTTTTTTTGTACTATAAGAACCTCCTATCTAATACTGCCACTTATTTTCCATCGTTTTTGTGTACTATAAGAATTCCTTATAATGCCACTTATTTGCTAATCTATGATGACATGTTCATGGCATCTAATAGACTAAATTCATTTTTTTTCAAAGTGAGTTAAAGACGAAGGATCTTGGACTAGCCAAGAGGATTCTAGGGATTGAAATCATAAAGGTTCTTGATAGGTTTGTGATGTCAAGGGCAAATCCAATGGGAACAACAATTGCGTTGTATTTTAAGTTATCCCAAGCTTAGTCACCTTGACCTGAAATTGGGGATAAGGATTATATGGTAAAGGTACCCTATGCTCGTGTAGTTGGAAGTACCATGTACTCCTTGATGTGATAAACCTAATTTATGTAATGCTATGAGTGTGATCAGTAGGTATGAAAAATCTAGAAAATGGATTGCAATGTTGTGAAATAGCAACTAGGGCATCTTAAATGTATTAAGGATGTTGGATTGATGTATTAAGGAGGGTAGAATACAAGTCAATAGGTTAATGGCTATGTGGATTCTAATTATGCAAGAGACTTGGATGGTAGGAGATTACTGACAAATTATATTTTTTATCTAGGGAGATTCATAGTTTGCTAGACAGCCTCATTATAGTGCATAGGTTCTCTTTCAATCATAGAGGTGGAATATATGGCAATAGCTAAATCTATCAAGGAAGCAATTATGCGGACATATACAAGGGTTGGTTAGTAAGCTAAGCATGAAACAAGGGTCTGTAAAAGTGTTTTATGATAGTCAAAGTGTAATTTATTAGTCCAAAAATCAAATATAATATGAGAGGATAAATCACATTAAGGTAAGACTTCATTTTATCTTAGACATAAACATTGGGGGAGTATTACACATAAAGAAAATCTTAACTCTTGGGAATCCAATAGATATAATCGCAAAGGCCACAATGTTTAATTAGTTCAAGTATTGCTTGGACTTAGTTTATGTAAAAGGTTGCTGACTTAGGAAATAGGAAAAGGCTAGTGTTGCAAGTGATTTGAATTCTACAACCAATGTGGAGGATTGTTGAGCAGTGAGTTTGAAATAGCTCACTTAAACAATATGAACGAGTGAAATCACATTCAAAAGACACTTTGTTCATTTGTGTACATTAGCATAAAGTAAGGTAAGAGCTCAAAGGTGTGTACAAAGTGACATGTTCCATTTTGAAAACTTCAGGTGACGTAAGGTAATGCACACTAAGTGGACAAGTCTCTTTGTGTGGTCTCTTCAGTACTTTGGGCACATGCACTGGTTTTGCTAGCAATATAGATCAGGTTGTTTATTCAATTAATGTTTATTATGATTAGTTGTTCACTTCTAACAACTTTTATTCAAGACAAATGAGTACTATTTTACTTATTGTAAAGGGAATCTAGATCGCCTTGATAGATAGATCATTATGAGAAAGATTCTAAACACGAGAAATGCTTGTGTAAATATAACTGGGAAGTGCTCCTATGCTTTTCTAATAGGAAAGTATGAGAGAGAGTCCTGAAAGAAAAAATGAAGGTCGTATCTCAATGATCAATTATCAAACCTTTGTAGATTCATTTCATATGGATATAGGTGGTTTTCACTGAACCAGGTAATGTCTGTGTCTTAAGTGTGCTGTATTTTTTGTTGTGTTTTTATGATTCTTAGGTTTGTTTAATTAACCTTGTTTGGGCCAAATCTCCTCAACACCATCCAATATATCAAAGGATTTCCTGACTAAATTATGATTCCAATTTGAAGTGCCTCATAACATGTAATGAAATAATTGAAAATCATCTAAAATCTGAAAACGAGGTTTCAGAAATCACAAACAATGGGTCATAAATTCTCTAGCTTCAGATATATTATATCAAATTAAGAAGGAAGAAATCCAATGAAGATAAGATAAACATTTCAATGCAAAGGCACATAAAAATTTAAAACATGAATCATTCTCTAAAAATATAGCTTAGAGAAGTTGTTTTATAATGGAGAAAGTAACAAAAAAAAATTATGTATTAGTACCATGTATAAGAAAGTAACAAAAAAACATTTATGTATTAGTACTATGTATCATAGCTGGTCTTGTGTTTACTTTTTGCTAATCTTATGCTTCAATCAGTACACATGAGTTTGGACCCAAAATTTAGGTGCCTAGAGTATTGGCTAAAGGGGGAAAGATGACATATTTTCATGAATAACCTTCCTGGTGAAGGTCATAAATCTAATCATATCCTAGATGGATAATTCGAAAATTTTCTACTAGAGTTGTTTTAACATTTGAAATTGCATAAAGTAGTCAGCAAAAAGCTAATATGAACTACTGTAAAACGATTTATGCTATAATTCATTCTCATCTTCTAGAGTTTGTGTGCACTTTTAAAGTGCCAAAATACTGATATCAAATTAATGAAGGCATGTATAAGAAAACAATGGTTGTGAACTTGGCAACGTCAAGGAGATGGTAAAAGAGTTAAATAATTACGAAGGTAAAGTTGTGGCTTCATGATAAATATTTAATAGTTTGGAGGATACTTGGGAAGTCTTCTGTAAATTGCAAGGAATATACAAGAAGTCTTCAATGGATTAAGCAAGAAGAACATGTGGAAAGCACAACCAATCCATTTGCCTTAATATGTCTTCAAGTTGGTAATCGATGGTGGGGACTTTAGACAAATGTAGAATGACTAAAAAAGAAATTGCTACCATTGATTCAAATTCTAATAAAAATTCAAAAAGAACTACCACTAAAGGTCAAATGAAAATCACATTAACAGGCACGAAATACTATGATTCATTCATTTTGCCTTTTACTATAGGCACAAACTAAAGTACTCAATGATCATAATCTATGGATGGCCTTAAATTGTATCAAAGGTTTCCTGAATAACAACCATGCTGAGACTACCTAGCACAGCCATGGTTTGAAATGGTATAAGCTATAGCCATCAAGATCATAGAGTCTTGAAATTTAACTTTTGTGGTCATCTGCTTGGGTAACAAAAAGAGGGGTTTGAGGTATGAGAACAGGCCTTCATGCTAATGCTATCGAAGTATGGCATTGGCATCAGTTTTTGAGGTTTGTCCACATTCAATTGCATGTTCTGCAAATAAACAAGTGAAAAGTACTTTTGTATTTCACTCTCAAAGCCTCCTTATAAACCCACATTTGGAGATATTATATTCTATTATAAGATGTTCCTTCCTGCAATAATGTCCTACCAAGGTTGTTAGTGGGATCAAATTAATCCTTCTTCTGTGATTTTTGAGTAACACAAAATCCGAAGCCAACAACATTGGACAAACTTCCTAGGCTAACACCAAATCCCAAGAACACACAATCTCAAGCTTATTCCTTGAGTCATTACCAAATCCCGAGCCAACTCGATCTTGGATATATTTCTCGGGCCAACACCAAATCCCAGCCACATACAATTTCAAGCCTTACTTCTTAAGGCATCATTTTCCTGGGAGAAGCATCGTGGCCAACCTTTGGCTGGTGGTTGACCAAATTAGAGAGGCCTTGAAAGAAACTTCATTTTGATGTCTGGGTGGAAGGAATGAGGAAAATCCATGTACCATATGCCTTTCATGCATTTTGAACTTGTTCTAGAGGTTTCCGACCCAAAACCATAAAAAAGACCAACAAAATTAAGATGGCCACCACCTCTAGTATAACATGATGAAAACAGGGGATAACTGTGGTATCCTGACAAATCAGTTGATCAAAACGTTTTTCCTCTCCACTGCAGGAAAGAAGAAGATTACATTGCATACGTTTCCAACAGAACTAGCTATTCCACTAAAATTTAATTTCTCAGTATCTATGTATCAGAACAGAGTGATTTTTCATTGAGAAAAGACGTACTTGGTTGTAGATTTTGGTGATTTAATAATAATTTTTTTTCATACAAAACATTTGATTTTCAGTGCAGTCCAGATCAAAGCCCTAAAAATGCAAAGATGAAATAGAAAGGTTGTTTAAAATTATCTCAGATCAATGATGTAAGAACATAATTCACTGTCAAAACTCCAAGAAAAAACCCAAGAAAGATGAAATTTATATGAATAGAAAGAATGATATGACAAGAATTGATGTATAAGAGCAGCAATGCGATCAATTTATAAGCCTTACTACCAACTGTCATTTAATGAAAAGGCAACTTATTAACCCAACAATGACCCTAAATTAGACATCGAGAAGGTGTTATGCAGCTTAACTTTTACTTGGTGTTTGATAAATCAACTTGATAACTTAATAAAATTTAATGACTTAAGTCATTGAGTAGTTTAAGCATGTTTGATAAAATTGTTAACTTATTTTTAATCTCAAAACTTTTTTGCCTCATTTATTCATGTTTAGCAAAGGTATATTTTACGACTATGATCCTACATTCACAACTCATCTTTTACAGTAAATATCTTTGTAGTTAACTTATACATCTATAATACTTTGAAAAATATGAATGTTTAACACACAAATTTATTATTTAGAATTAGTGAAAATATAAATATTAGTTAGAATGAATGAAAATAAACATATCAATTTGATGATTTTAAATAAATTTTAAATTAATTTTACCAAAAAAAAAAACCTTAATACTTAAAGTAAAAAATAAATAATAAGTTTTAAGTCAATAATTTAAAAATAATTTAACTTAAAATTAATTTAAGTCATTAATTAATAAGTACAAAGTTTTACGAAATACCCATTTAATTTGCGTATTAAAGTCTAACGATATTATCAAACAAAGTTTAAAGTATACAACGAGACAACCGCAAAACTTAACATGCAACAAGAAACTAAAAGCAACTTTAAAATTTAAATTTTTAAAATTAGAATAACTTTCAAGCACTTCAAATATGTGCAAGATAATAAATTTTGTAAGGAATAACAATAAAATATAAACGAGTGAAAATGTAAATTGCATATAAACTAGACATGTACATTCAGAGAATGAAATGACTTTGCCATATAGAAATGAGAAGAAAGAGAGAAGTGACTCACCAATAAGCTGACGTAAGCCATTCTTGGAGTTTAAGCTTGGGATCCTTCCTCACAGTTCTCTCCTCCTCTTAGCCTCTTAGGTTGTGTTTCCTCAAGACGGAACGACTTCCATCACTGCTTCTCTTGGCACTAGTATACCATGTTTGATGGTTCACTTTCTTATCTCGGGCGTATATAAGATGGATTCCACAGTTTTTCACCACATGGGATGCCCCAGAGAGACTAAAATAAGCTGTAATCTTCCTGAATTTATTGAGGCGACTGGACTTGGGTATCATAAGTTTAGCACCAGTTTGATACACCAGCCATATGTGATCAGTCTCAACCACTCTGTCTCCGCTGTGTGTCCAAGAGATGGAGCTACTCAAATAAGGCCCTTCTTTAAATTCAAAATTACAACAAATCAGACCAGGGCCTTGAATTATTTCATCCTCCTCAAGTGAGAACACACAACATAGAGCAAAACCCAGGAATTCCTCGTTATGCCAATTTGGAGGCAGCTCTATTGTTACTGAGGATCCGATACTTGGATGCTGGAACCACTCTGGAATTGTACTTCCAGGAAGAACAATACTGTATTCAATTTCTGGAAGAAAGTTCTGCATCAAAAGACAAATAAATAATTATAATGTTTTAAGATATAATACCAAATTCACACATGAGAAAGTTTAACCTGATGAAGTTTCTCCAGAATAGTTGCCACATTATCCTGAGCTAGTGCGAAGCAATTGGCAATTTGAACGTAACAGGACGAAGGCGAGAGGAAGACGATAGGTACTGTTGGGACGTCATTTGTTTGTTTGGCCCTGGTGCCTAGGCACTAGCCCAGATGGTACCAGGAGGGCTCCCTCAACGTCCTTAAGGCTTGGACTTGAGTTCGAATCCTGGGGAGGCCACTCTAGGCGCCGCGCAGGCTCAAGCCTAGGCACCAGGGCCAAACAAACAAATGACGTCCCAACAAAAACGTCGGCCTTTTTTGCTCTAGTCTATGGGATGCTCGGGTTCGGAGACCTCACGTTTGCCCGCACAGAGCGCAGAGTCTTATGGGGCCATTTGTTTATTTGGCCCTTGGGGTGACGTCCCCAGGATTCGAACTCAAGTCCAAGCCTTAAGGACGTTAAGGAAGCCCTCCTGGTGCCATCTGCGCTACTAGGCCACTCTGGGCACCGCGCAGGCTCAAGCCTAGGCACCAGGGCCAAACAAACAAATGACGTTCCAATAGGTACTATGGCGACTGTGGAGATAGAACTGATAAAGACTCAAGGGATATGCAATCCCCAGCATCTAATAATTTTATACTTGGTGGGAGCTTGGAAATTTCTTGAAGGCTTTTGCACTGATTCACAGAAAGGACCTTAGATGAGAAAGTCTATTCACCTCCTCAGGTACGGTAACCAAATTGTTTCTGCGAAGGTTTAATTCTTCCAAGAAGCGTAAGTCGCCAAGATTGTCATTGATCGATCTATCGGTTAGATTGCAGTCACTAAGATCTAAATATTCTAAGGAGTATAAACCTGACAAATAAGGCAACTGCAAACCAGTCCCATCTGAATTTTCTCTGTGCAGTAACCTGCATAGAAGGGATGAAATCCAGGAGTTGAATGTTGATCCTTTACATCCCCTAAAGAATAACTCTTTAAGGTTTCTCAAATGAAAAAGTGAGAGAGGTGGTTGAGTTATAGCAGTTCCATCAGCTTGAAGTTTCATCAAGGATTGCAACCTCCCCATGTCCTTTGGCAATTTGCTGAGTTTTGAACAGCCAGAGACAATGAGGGTTTCAAGGGATCTCAAACTGCAAATGCTATTTGGAAGACTCCTGAGGTTTTTGCATTTTCTCAGATTCAATAACTGAAGGCCTTTTAGATTATCAATTGAGGGGGGTAGCTCTTTTAGAGATGTTCCATCTAAAAGAAGCTTTTGTAAACATTCCATAACCTCCATGATTTCCGGAAACCTCTCTAGACCTGAACCGCCAGAGAGCACCAGAGTTCCCAGGGATTTCAAAGAATAAATGTTGCTTGGAAGAATCGTAAGGTTTTTGCAGTTTTGCATATCCAATAAAACAAGTCTTGGGAGAAACACCACTGAAGGGGGAAGTTCTACAATAGCAGTCCCTTCCAAATTAAGCTCCAACAAATTTTCCATACACCCTTGGATCTCTGGAAACTTGTCAATTTTAGAGCAGCCAGAGAGGTTAAGAACTTTAAGTGATTTCAATCCAGTGATGCTTGGAAAATAGTGAAGCATTGTGCAGTTTTTCATATTCAAGATCTTAAGTCTCTTCAGCTCTGTAACTGATGGGTGCACCTCAGGCAAACTCGTACAACCATCAAGAATTAGTCGCTCCACACGTGGTGCAAAAGACAAGTTTGGACATTCTAGAAGGTGTTGAGAGTTACCGAGATCGATGACTCTTAACTTTGGAAGACGCTGTAACATAAAGTAAATCAAAATTAAAATTCCCACTCATTTGCTTCGATGAACTTTAAACTTTGTTGATAAAGGAGTGGTAATCATACCTTGTGCCCTTTCCAAAGTTGTTTTAAGCTGCTATGCTTCAAACTGAGTTCAACCAATTTCCAACCAACAAAATTTGATGGCAATGACTCTAAAGTCCATCCATCCCAATGGAGATATATCAACTCATGAGAAGGAAATTCAAAATCTTGAGGAAGATGGACGGTGTTAGAAACTATAGAATTATTTTCTGCATTTTGATCGACTCGGAGCAATCTAAGTCTTGTCATCTTTCTGAAAGCATAAGAGGTAAGATGTATTTCATTTGATACGGACATGTTTAGGAATATGCCTTCAATTCTCTTTGTCCCCTAAAAACCATGAAGAAGGGATAAGTAAAGAACAAAACCCATAAAATCTAACTAAAAACATATAGGTAAACAACTTTTTAACTAAAAATCAATGCCTTAAAATCTAAATAAGGTAAGGTACTTAAGCTCTTACCGTATTTGTTGTCAATACACGATGAACTTCTTCAGGATCCCACAATATGCTCCATTTGCCAGGTTCATCAAGATATTGCTCCCAAACAATTTCCCAATCGGCTTTTTGCATCAGATCATGCATTAGTAACTTGTTGTCCAAAATACTAATGAGAGAGTTGTCAGTGAGCTCTCTTATTCCTAGTTTTCCATAGAAATTGCAAGCTGTAAGTATTCATTCAACAAAATCCAAGTCCTCTCCTTTGAAGAAGCATGCAACATCAAGGAATATCTCTTTATTATGATCATTTAGTCTATCAAAACTTCTCTTAAGCACATTTTGGATTTGACTGTTAGGCCGTTTCTCTAGCCTTTGCAGTGCACTTTCCTATTCAAATTTTTTCTTACCAAACAAGAGAGAACCTAGAACTTCAAGAGCTATTGGAAGTCCCTTACAATAATCTTCTATGCATCTCGATAGGTTTATAAAACATTTTTGAGGATTGTTCATGTGAAACGCATGCAAAGAAAAGAGTTGAATAGCTTCCTTACAATTTAATTCTTTAACCTCATATAATTCATCCACTCCAAACCTAGCAAGCAAATATTTGTGTCTAGATGTTACAATAATTCTACTACCTGGACCAAATGTACTACAATTTTGAACGAAGGATATAAATTGTTGCAAATCATCAACATCATCAAGAACAACAAGAACCTTTTTAGACATAAACATACGCCTTATTTCATAAATCCCTTCAGAATTGTTTCTTATAGTCAGAATATCTTCCCCTAGAATATCTCTAACAAGTTGCTTGTGTAAGTGAAGCAAACTCATCCCTGGACTACTAATATTCAAAAGAAAGCTAGCACCATCGAATTGATGAACAATTTTATTATACACAACTTTGGCTAGAGTTATCTTGCCTATTCCATCCATTCCATATATCCCAATCGCACGGACGTCATTTGAGTCAATACATATTAGCGAGGCCATTTCCTTCAGACGGCGTTCCATTCCAATCAGCTTATCACCAACATGTAAGAGTTTAAGATTCCTACTTAAAATGTCTTGAACAATTCTCTGAATAGCCTGTGATTCATACCTGCCAATCAGAAAGCAATATAACAACCTATAATGAGGTAGAAACTGTAATAAACAAAGCATAGAACTGATGATGATGTTTAGTTTTCTTCACAACCGAACTATAGCAAGCATAAATATATATAGGATTCCTTGAAGTGCATGACAAATCTAAATTAATTAACTTATACCTTCACATATATTTTCATTATGTTGTGCACCCATTATTAAATGTAAAAGACCGGATGAGTTTGTTTGTGCTCCATGTTTAGTGACTCCAAATCATTGAAGTTGATTACTAGTAGCAAATATCAGTTTTGTTTCAACACACACATGTATCCATGCGCCAAATCCCAATGACTATTACTATCATGGAAAAAACTCATGAATAACTAGAATGCTTAGAAAAAATTTATATCCAACAAAATTTCCTTGATCATATGTTTGATTTTGCCAACTTTTTTTCGATCAATGATGAGGAGCTTGAAAGTAGTTAAATTTTAAAAATTAATAATTTCTACTATATTAATTATTTTCCATTTTAGGTGTTCATTTTTCTTGAAAGTTTCCATTTGAATATCGCATTGTTTCCTTGAAGAAAGGATTATTCCAGTGCATGAATACTAAATGAAATTCTAATATATAGACGAGCATGGAGAATTCAATTCATATAGTTGTAAATGAATGAAAGCAGCTGAAAGCAAAGATTCATATATATACCCATGGAGCACATGCCATCCAGACAAATTGGCTGCTTCCCTTAACGCCGCCTTCCATCCCATCACCTTATCCTCCGGGACCTTCTGGTATTTATCAAATGCTTCTCCAAAACTCCGCGTCTGATTTCGCACATCACATGGATCCACATGGTAGAAAACTGGCACAACCATCAGTCCCTTTTGTGTCTTGCACTCCATGAACTTGGCCAGCTCATCCAAGCACCATTTTGAGTGAGCATAGGTTTTCGAAAAAACCACAATATACATCCTCGATTCTTCAATAGCCTTCAAGAGTGATGACCCGATCTCTTCTCCTCTATCAAGTCCTTCATCGTCTCTGAAGGTGCGGATGCCCTTCTGTTGACACAAAGCGGAATAAAGATGATCAGTAAAAGTGAAGCGAGTGTCTTCACCTCTAAAGCTCAAAAAGACGTCCCAACTCCATCCAAGAGAAAAGTCACTTGATCTTGTCGTTGGAGCCATAGTCGGGGACGTTGTTCGTCCAAAATTGCAAGACACTAAGAAATTTTTGGGTTGTTAGTGTCAAAATTACAAGAGAGTCTGAAGATTTATATTCCTCTAATCTTCTTCTTTCTTTCTTTTTATTTTATTTTATTTTTATTCAATGCACAGTATTAGAAACAGAGGGTGAGACTTCCTGGAATTGCTACTTGGGTTTCCTCACCTCTTTTTCCTCTTGGACAGTCAACTTTGGGCTGCTGCTTTCCCTTTTCCCACCTTTTTTGGCCCTTTTCTTTCCGGACTCTGGTATGTTTTTTCATTTGGCACGATGATGACGTCGGAGCTTTCATCCCACGCTTTCTAATTTTTTATTTTTTAAAAAATTCTAAAAACAGTTTTTGCTTTTGAAAATAAAAACCCAGTTTTAAAATTTTAGGGCACCATTTAGTTATTGTTTTCTGAAAATAATTTTTAAAAACAAAATAAAATTGAGATGAATGCCTTCTTTACAACTCTATATTGAAAATTTTAAAAAATCTGATATTTTCTATCAATTATAAGTGCTGTTCTAAATTTCCATTTAATTTTTTTAAATTTTTTCATTAGCCAAATAGGTTTAAATCAAACCACACCTAATACATAAAAATTAACATTACAAAATCAAAAAGGTCCAAATTGATCCGATTAACATTATAAAGTTATAAACTAAAATACATTTTGAATGAATTTACTGTTTTTCTCTTCATATATAATCATATTTTTTCAGATTTTTTTTTATTGTAAATAGTGAATAAAACTAATTACAACTAGAAATTCGTGGATTTAAATAGGTATAAAATGACTTTATCATATCTTTTTTACTCATAATTATATTTTTATAAATTTTCTCATTAAAATAAACTTTAAATCAAGAGAGGTTTTATGTGTTATATTCATTAATAAGTCTAATAATTTTTAAAAATAAATCTAATTATCAATAAAAATAATAGACCAAAAGTGGTATAATATCATGAATTTATTATTTTTCTTATACATACAATTGTATTTTCTAAATTTTTTAGTTAAATAAATAAATTATAAATTAAGTAAGATATAATTAATATTTAAATTCTTTAATCTTTAAATTTTTAAGAATAAATTGGAATTCAAAAAACTAACCTAATTTATTGTAAACCAAATCAAAACCAATGCAAAATAAATAAGAATTAAATATATAAGTGTAATGACAAACTTGACACATATACCTTTTACAAAATAAATTCATTTTAAATAAAATATTATTTTATATTTTTAAGAAAAAAAATTAATTATATTTTATGAAGGAAAAACTATTTATTTGTAATTATAAAATTATTTTTATTTTTAATAGGACCAATTTAATAGATATTATATAATTAAATTTAAGCAGGTACCTGGATGCCACGCTGCTTAAAAGTATACAACTAAGTTGAAAAACAAAGTCTTGGTCAAAAAGAAAAAGCTTGTAGGGACGTTGAACGGGGAAAAACCCTCTCCCATTAGACAACTTATTATTCTTTCTCTTCCACCTATAACTATATTTTGTAAACTAAATAAAAAATAATCAAGAATATGTGAGACATAACTAATATATATTTTAAATTCCTCAATGAATTTTTAATTTTTAAAAATAATTTAGAATTTAAAAAACTTAATTAATTGTAAACTAAATAAAAAATAATCGAGAATACTTTGTCCATAACTTAATACTAAATATGTGTATGTAATGAAAAATATAGTTGATTTACATGTTGATCAATACAATTATTATTATTTATTTTTAACCAAAAAAAAAAATCAATTGTGCTTTTATGAAAATATTAATAATCATAGTTTATGGAACAAATTAAAATAGTATTTTTTATATAAAAAATATATATAATTTATGATTTTATTATAATATTACTATTCATATTTTTTTAATTTATTTATAATTATAAAATTATTTTTACTTTTTATAAGACTTGAATTAAATTAAATTAATATAAATATAACTTGAATTTATAATTTTTTTTTTACAAAATCAAAATAGAAACACTATCTTTTAAAACAACTCACCCAAACAAATTTTTTGCATTTTATTTTTTAATACTATTTTTAAAAACAACTTCCAAACACTCTTCTTTTTATAAATAAGTTTATTATTTCTCCTTTACACATAATTATATTTTTATGAATTTTCTCACTAAAATAAATTTTAAATCAAGAGAGGCCTTATGTGTTATATTTATCAATAAGTCTAATAATTTTTAAAAAACAATTTAAAACTTAAAAATAAATCTAATTACTCGTAGTAATAATCGACCAAAAGTGGTGTAATATCATGAATTTGCTATTTTTCTTATACATACTGATATGGTATGCATTTTGGGTTGTCAGTGTGAAAATTACCAGAGATTCAGAAGATATATTGCTACAGCATTTTCCTCACCTACTCATATGGTATGCATTTTTATTGGTACCATCAACAATAAACTTTCATCTCTTATATACAAAGTGTATATTTACTTATTAAAAATGTGAGTTACTCTTTTAACCTCTATTTTTTAAAAAAAAATTTTAAATTATCTTTTTTAAGATAAATGTTTTTGAAAAATAATTTTTTAAAAGATGAAAATTATTTTTGAAAATTCATAACGAAATTTGACCGATGTTTTTTTTTTTTTAAACAAACTAAAATCAAAAACAGTTTTTAGATAATTAGTACAAATTGTTTTCATAAATTTAAAAAACAAAAGGAAAATATCAAGAAATAAAAAAAAATAGAAAGTAAATAAAAAAGAACAACCCAGTATAATATTAGTTTATAACATCTTCAAATACATGTTTTTTCTGATTTTTCTTCAACTTCTCTAATTTTTTATTATTAGGCAAATAGATTTGACATCAAACCACACCCAATATCTAAAAGTTATTAAACTTAAAAATAAATTGAAACTCAAAAACAAATTCAATCAAGGCTAGAAAGTCATCCTCTCTTTCTTTTTTTAGTAGATAAATTTACAACATTTCAAATAGTTTATTACAAAAAATTATGTTAAAAACCTTATTAAAAGAAAAAAAAAAGAATATTAAAAGAAAATTTAAACTTTTTATATTAGAATAATAAAAAAAATTAAGCTTTAAAATGCTTTTTTTTAAGAAAAAATAGTGAATGTGTTTATTTTAAATAGTATTTTAATTATTAAATTATTTATTTTCAAAATGTAAAATATCGTTTTTATTAATTTAAATTAATATATTTTTTAAAATAAGTTTTAAATTATTAATGTATTTTTTGTTTATTTATAATTTTAAAATAAAAATTAATATTGATTTTCAACCTTAATCAGATGAGGATTGGCATTTCATATCCTCACAATCAATAATCGGAGATATTTCGTGTCTTACCATCAATAATTAAGTGATAGGAGTACCGCGAGTCGTTCTGAGGCCCAACTGCCCTGAAAGCACATTTCCAGCTGGCCTGAAAGCACAGTTCAAGAGGTGTGGTTACTTTCTATCTTTATCTTTGACATCGCAACGTCACTTCTCTGACACCATTGGTAGCAGAGATGGAAAGAGGCAATACAATTAATTCTGTCTTTGTTGTAGCATTCATTGGAGGGAATCATGGGCAAGACAACCACAAATATATAAAGTTTGACCGAGATTTCATAAACTTTTTTGAATGCCTGGCTTTTTGCTTTTTGCTTTTTTATTTTATTTATTAAATTTATTAATTTTCCTTTTAAGATTTTGTTTGATTTTCAAAAAAGATTAAAAAAGAAATGTTAAAAGATAATAAGGGTTATCAAATTTATAGTCATCCCATAATTTTAATTGTGTACTTTAATTATCTTTTTCTTTTATCCTCATTTAATTTTATTTTTCTTAATTTTTTATCTTTTATATACCATATATTAAAACTAATTATATTATTATTATTATTATTATCTATCATCATAAATATTATATTGTAGACCTCTTTTTGGATCGGGAGGAGCTGAGATTTTTTCAACCTCCACAAGTGTTCAAAGCTGCATGCATGGGACGCGTGTCAAAGACATGACCACCTTGTCATGGTGGTGGTTAGGGATGAAGACTTTTTTGCTAAACAGGAAGCAGTAGAATTGCTTGGAGAGGGTAAAAACATAAAGGATTGCAGGTAAGGGAGGTCGAGTGGGGTTAGAGAAAAAGTAGGAGCTAGGGGTCACTCAGGATTATGGTAAAAGATACTCAAGTGGCTGGAACTCATGGATGGAAGCAAGATTTTCAGATGTGAAAGGGCAAGGATGAGGAAAGTGAGGAGGAAAGTTTATGTAAAATAAAGGGAAAAGAATATTTTCCTTTTTATTGAATCATACTATTGAATTAGGAGACGTAGCTTTATACAATAGATTTCCTACAATCATGTTAATCATGCTAATATATTCTTGGTAGTCTAAGTATAAAAGGGAACTAATACAATATGGCTGGATATTTTTGTCAATTGAAAGCCAGATGTCATTGACCTTCACAACACTCCCCCTCAAGTTGGAGAGTGAATGTCAAGAACTCCCAACTTGCGCATCATAGTTGCAAAAGCTTCCTTTCCCAATGGCATGGTGAATACATCTGCAAGTTGATTCTTTGAAGCAACATGTTTGGTTACAATTGAACCATCTTGTATTTTGTCATGAATAAAATGGCAACCCATTTCTATATGTTTGGTTCTTTCATGGAAAACAAGATTGGTTGCTATATGGAATGTGGCTGTGTTATC
The DNA here is from genome assembly GCA_022058775.1 of Vitis hybrid cultivar. Classification (NCBI taxonomy): domain Eukaryota; kingdom Viridiplantae; phylum Streptophyta; class Magnoliopsida; order Vitales; family Vitaceae; genus Vitis; species Vitis hybrid cultivar. The sequence goes on from JAJJMF010026934.1 coordinate 160,032, forward strand.
ACTTATCACAATACAACAATGTTGGCTTCGGATGCAATATTCTCAAATCTGTCAATAACAAGCACAGCCAGGATAATTAACAGCATGCACCTGTCATGGTTCTATATTCGGCTTCTGCTAAGGAGAGAGATACGTTTTTCTGTCTCTTTGTCCACTAGGAAATAAGAGAAGATCCTAGAAAAACATAAGTAGTGGATCTACGAGATATTGGACAACTAGCCCAATCTGAATCAAAAAAAGCTCGCAAAGATAAATCATTATGAGAAGGGAAAAATAGACCTTGTCCTAGACTACTTTTCAAATAACGCAGCACACGTAAGGCAGCTTCCATGTGTGGTTTGCGTGGTGCATGCATGAATCTACTTAACATATGGACCGAATAGGTGATATCTGGCTAGGTAATAGTCAAATAAATTAGGCGTCCAACAAGTTGTCTATACTGAGATGGATCTTTAAGCAATTCACCTGAATCTGAGAGCTTTATGTTTTGTTCCATGGGAAAGCTCACAGGTTTAGCACCCAAAAAACCACCATCTTTTAAAATTTCCAAAGCATATTTTTGTTGTGAGATGGAAATACCTTTCTTTGATCAAGAAACTTCGATGCCCAAAAAATACTTCAAATCACCCAAATCTTTAATCTGAAAATGACTATGAAGAAATTGCTTGAGTGCTAATATGTCTTTGACATTATTACCCGTAATAAGAATGTCATCAACATATATTAACAAAGCTATAAAAGATTTGCCTTTCTGACATATGAATAACGAGTAATCAGCTTTGGATTGAGTAAATCCAACAACTTAGATAAATGTAGAGAACTTGACAAACCATTGTCGTGAAGCGTGCTTTAAACCATACAACGACTTGTGAAGGCGTCACACTTGATTCTCCCCCTGTCGTTGAAGACCAGGAAGTGGAGTCATATAAATTTCTTCATGGAGATCACCATGAAGAAATGCATTGTTGACATCAAGTTGGTGAAGAGACCAATTTTGGGCAGTTGCTAAAGCCAATAAACAACGGATAGTAATCATTTTAGCAGTGGGAGAAAAAATGTCATGATAATCTAAACCTTCTAGTTATGTGTAACCTCTCGCAACTAAACGAGCTTTGAAATGCTCAATGGTGCCATTTGAGTGCCGTTTGATTTTATAAACCCAACGACAACCAATAGGCTTTTTACCAGGAGGAAGAGAAGCGAGGGACCAAGTGTGGTTGGCGTCTAAAGCGACCAATTCAGATTGCTTTACTTTTTGCCAATGGTGATGAAAGACTGCTTCTGTATAAGAGGTAGACTCAATATCTTGACTGACAGTAGCAATAAAGGAGCGATGTTGTGGTGAGTAACGATAATAAGAGACAAAATGGTAAAGGGGATATCGCGTACCTTTTTCTGGACTTGATGACAAAGGTAGAAAATGGTTGGGAGACCATTTTCATTTTATTTTATTTTTCTTAATTTTTTATCTTTTATATTTTATATACAATACATTAGCACTAATTATATTATTATAATTAATATAAATATAACTTGAATTTATAATTTTTTTGCAAAATCAAAATAGAAATATTAATTTTTAAAACAACCCACCCAAACAGATTTTTTGCTTTTTATTTTTTAATACTATTTTTAAAAACAACTTTCAAACACTTTTCCTTTTAGAAAATATTAAAAAATTGTTTTTTTTTCTCTTTAACTTAGAAAACGTTGTGAAACCACCTAAGTTCTTAGGAATTCTTGTCGAGTTATTACTATTTTTTTTTCAAAATTTATCTTAGGTTTCTAAAAACTTTTTTCAAAAATTTTAAAATGAAAATGTTTTACTTCCTTAAATTTTAAAAATTTTAAAAGTTGTTTTTAATTGCAAAAGTTATATATATATATAAGAATTTCTATATTTTATCTACAACTTTCTATTTTTAAAATTAAAAAATAGAAAATATATCTTAACATAACACAAGATTTGATTTTTGTTTACAATTTATTAATGCAGTTAATCAATAGATTTGAGATTGAAGTTAATAAAAGGTGTTTTCAATAACATAATAATTAATAAAATGAGAAAGAAATTTTTTTTAAGTCATTAAATATTAAACAAACTAAGATTATGTTGGTTAATATTAACGGATTGTTTTTAGTTGAATAGAAAAAATCAGAATAAGTAAAATATTTTAATTTTTTATATTCAATTAAAAAACAAATATTACTTAAGTGACTCTTCAAAAGGGTCAAGTGAACTAGAATGAATCAAATGTTAGTCTACTCAATTGGACGGTGTTAGGCACTTAATTTTATCTTATTTCCGGCAAAATACCATGCGAGTGTACCATGGGATGGGCCATCTTTGCAATTTCCTTTGTATTTGCTTTTTCCCCTTTTCTTTTTTCTCTCAAATTTCTAAAATCCAAACGAAGCATAAAATTACTAAATAGGATAAAGCTTATCTTTTGGATATGATTGCATGGTGTTATGCATTGTAAAAGTCAAGTTCTTACTGACTGCTCATTCAAACCTCAATCATACATACATTTCATAGCTGAAAACATAAATTCTAGTTTCTAGCATTTGCAAGTCATACTTTTTCATCCACACAGAATGAATTATTCCCAAATTGCAGTGTGTTTTTGTCAAGGATCAAGATTAATGCCTACCAGTCTGCAATTAGATGATCAGTACAAGTAGACCATCCCATGTCTCTTTAGCAACTGTTTCTCTTTCAAGGACTCACATTCAGACATCAACTCATCCCACTGCTTGTCTTTTGGAACCGCTTCCAACCATTCAGCTACACCATAAGATACAAGGTTTCAATTCCATGTCTATATATATTATATAGTCCATAATCACCTATGAAGAAATTATTATTCATGTTTGTGAAACTTAAATTAACATATAAAGTTAAAATGTAAGATAAATGAAGGAATATAAGAAATAAATCATGAGGATCAAGTACTCCGGAACAGAAATGAAATTCTACGTACCTGACATGGGAAACCAACTTAAGCCTCAATTGATCAGTTGAGTGTTGTTCCAGCTTGGTTGATCAAGTCCAAGACCCGCACGGTAGACAATGTAAACTTGTTCAAAACAAGACTTCAATGCCTCAAAAATAATAATGGGCAAATACTCTGGAACAAGTCCTAAAGTGGTTTATTTTTTTGTTTTGTTTTTGGGGTGAGCATTTTTTTTACATCCTAAAAATTTTATACAGCAAAAATGTAATCAAGAATTTAAGCTCCTTTAATCTGTTTGCGGTGGAAACTTATACCACAAAGGAAAAATAACTTACCAATAATGTTGTCATGGCTTGAAAGGTCCAAAACCAGAGAGACAGAGAGAGACTATCAAGGGGGAGGAGCTCTGGGGGTGCCATTGTGAATCCTACCAATTTGGCCTTGGATCTATGCATGGAATCGGTGGATCATCTCAAACTTTTAGGGGCTTCTGATCATTACTGCTGTTCCCAAGATCAACATGTACAAGACCAATCCCACACTTTTTCACCTTCACTGGTTTACCATTAACATGGCCACGAAATGAAGCCTTTAAATGGCTTGATTTATAGGAGCGATATTTGTGCTTAATAGCAACATTAGAATAATACGTTACCCACACTGACTCTGATACACCATGGTGGCTTTTGCAGAATGATCCACAGTAGAGATAATCCAAAAACCCAATTTCATCATCAAGGAATGTCAATTTACATCTTAAATGATGAGGGTGCGTGTTATTCACCTTGGCATTCTCAGACGTACTACTCTCTGGTTCATCCATTGATTTATCCAAAGGTTCACCCTGTTGTGGAATATAAACACAGCATAAAGCCAATCCCAAGAAGTCCTTGTCGTACCAATTAAGTGGTAGCTGTATTGTTATTTCACTGCCAATACCCTGGTGTGATATCCACTCTGGAAGTTCTCCACCTCCAGGGATAACAGTACTAAATCCCTGGCTGACACCATTTGCTGGAAGAGACAAAAGCCTTCTGTATTTCAACTCCTGCACAGAAGGTACCATGTTAAACATTGAGCATGACTGCATAAAATTTCGAGTTTTGGGCCCAAATAGCCCATTATGGGAAAAAAAAATAAGTTGTAACCACTTCGTCAAATTTAGGTTCAAAGTAACCCTTTTATTACACATAGGAGCAATATCATTATATCATTATATTTTTTTATTACACATAGGATGATGTGACACTCACCTAGAAAGAGACCGCATTGAATATAAGTTTTAAAAATGGCCTAAAAGTTATATTTTTGTGTTCAAATAGGCTATTTTGACCCAAAATTCTAAAGATGCTGTGCTATGAAAACTATACCTGAATTTCTTGTAAAAAAGCAGATTTGAAGCAATTTAACTGCCTCTGCCATTGCAACACTGATGTACTTGATGAAGTTTTCATGCTTGTGCAATCATGGGCATCTAGGACCCTGAGACTTGATGGAAGCTTTGGAATTTCTAGAAGACTCTTGCAGTGCCTCAACCCAAGCTCTCTTAGCTTAGAAAGTTGACTTATGGCATCAGTTACTCTAAGAAAACGGTTTCCACTTAGATCTAATACTCTCAATGAGTATAGGGAGCAAATATCATCAGGAATTTCTTCTTCTGTTAAATTGCAGTAACTTAGGTTTAATTCTTCCAATGAGTATAAGCTGCCAATTTCACCACTGATTCCTCGTTGCATTTCGGAGTCATGCACATCCAATACTTTTAAGGAGCACAAACCAGCCAAAGAGGAATCCGATTGAGGGCTAATCAATTCTGAACTTGATGCATAAAGCTTCTCTAGACATTCCAGGCTTCCCAGGTTGTCGGGCAGTTTTGAACACCCGATTACATTGAGAGTCTTGAGACATTTCAAGTTACAAAGGCTCTCTGGAAGGCTCTCAAGATTCGTGCAGAATTCCAAGTTCAAATATTCCAATGAGTATAGATTCCACGGGATCTCTGCAAGTTCCTGGAGTTTTGAACAGCGAGAGAGATCAAGATTTACAAGAGAATCCAAGTCCCAGATGCTGCTTGGAATGTTCTCAAGGTTTTCGCAACCTATAAAATTTAAAAAATAAAACAGCTAGTTAGGAACTATAATAATTATAAATGGATGAACCTTAAGCAAATTGTACCACCTTCAAGAATTAGACTCTCCAGATTCGGTGTATTTGAGAAGTCTGGGATTTGAATGAGCTGCTGAGAGTGACTGAGATTGATAACCTTTAACTTCTCAAGAGGCTGGAACAAAGAGTACTTGGTTTTGGTAAATAAACTTCCCTGACCTTTAAATTTATAAATTAAAAAAAGAAAACTAAATAATAATCATACCTTGCTCCCTTCCCAAAGTCCTCTTAGTTTACTATTCTGCAGATTGAGTTCAATAAGCTTCTCTCCATGAAAATTTGATGGCAAAGATTCCAAAGGATATCCATCCCAATGAAGATATCTTAACTCATAAGATGGAAATTCAAAGTCCGTAGAAACATGCACCATAGAACCACATTTATGATCCCGACAAACTTTGAGTAATCTAAGTTTGTTCATCATTTTGAAAGCTTTAGTGGTAAACTCTATTCGTTCTGCAGCAGATATATTTAGAACTATCCCTTCAATCGCATCAGTCCCCTGAAAATCAAGATTCATAAATAAGTGAAATGCAAAAAATGTAAAACCAAAATAAAACTGTAGGCATTCATAACTTCAAGCACTTGGATCTTACTTCATTTTTGAGCAATATGCGATGGACATCCTCTGATCTCCACAATCTGCTCTGTTTTCCTGGCTCTTGAGGACATGCTTGATGAACAACTCCTTGACCCATTTGTTGCAATAAAGGGTGCATCATTATCTTATTATTTGAAAAAGTTAGGAGAGACTTATTATAGAGATCTGTTATTGCTTTCTCAGCCCCATCTAATATTCTTGAAACAAATTCTCTTTCTTCCCCTTTAAAAAAACATGCAATATCAAGAAATATATCTTTTGTTTTATAATCTAGTCTATCATAACTGACTTGAAGCACATCTTGAATTTCTTTCATGGATTGGTGTTTTAGTTTATACAATGCACTTTCCCATTCATCTATTGGCTTATCAAAAAGAAAACAACCTAAAACATTAAGAGCCAATGGAAGGCCCTCACTATAATTTACTATATTTCGGAAAAGTCCTTTGTATGCTTGTTTAGGAAATCCTGCTTGGAAGGCATAAAGACTAAAGAGATGTATAGATTCTTCAAAATCTAATCCCTGAACCTCATATATAGCATCCACTCCATGCTCAAGTAGTAAATGTTTATCTCTAGTCGTTATAATAATTCTACTTCCCCTACCAAGCCAATCTCCATTTGGAACTAAGTCCTTTAATTGACTCAAACAATCCACATCATCAACAACGATAAGAATTTTTTTTTTTTGCAATTCCTCCTTTATCTTATTGAGCCCTCCATCAACATTCAGCCCTTCATAGAACAGTCCTGGAATGTCAGATAGAAGTTCTTTTTGTACTTCAAGCATGGATTGCTTGCAAACACTTGGAAGAAAGCTAGCACCATCGAATTGGTATGAGATTGAGTTATAAATAACTCGTGCAATTGCGGTTTTACCAATTCCACCTAATCCCCATACTCCAAGCATGCGAACATCATAAGATCCAATGCCTATCAATGACTTCAATTCTTCCAAACGTCCATCAATTCCAATTAAGTAATGACCTGGAAGTTTCAATTCGCCATTGACGAAATTAATGATTTCCTTAATAATAGTTGACTCATCCCTGTTAATAATAAAGTAAAGCAATGTTAATTATAAAATGTAGCAAAGATATAATGGGGTAAAATTAGTTACAAAAGATTATTATTGTGAAGTTAATATGGTGATATCGTGCTGTGTCAAGGGCAATGAACTCAATAGAGAAAACTTGTCTACAAAATGGTAAGTTACTTCCCAAATGTAGTATTCTTGTTATCAGTAGAACTCAATAAAGATAATAGGTCTAATTTTAAAATATATTAAATATTAAAATTATGATTTATTTTAATTTAAACATATTCAATGATATCAAATAAATAATGATATATGTATAATTATTTTACTGTTTATATTTTTTATATTTAATAAATATATAAATTATATAAAATAAGGACCTATTAAAAAATTACGTTTTATATTTTTAGTAATAAATTAAACCAAACTTTAAAAATAAAATAATTAAAATTAATTTATTTAATATTTAAAAAATGAAAAAATGGGTGAAATATTCATAAATATCAATGAAATATCGAAACATAAAAGAAAAAAATTGATGAAATATTAATAAAATGTTTAAAAATATGGATTCGTATGAAAGATATACCTGCACATCCAGATATTTTAAAATCCACTAACGTACTTTTTATTTCATTGTTTAATATTTTCATTTTTATATTGCACGCCCTGTCACCCTTCACCATCAATGTCAGTATTTCTCAATATTTTAATTTTTTTTTTTATAGTTGTCAGTTCTGTAAATGCGCTCTTTTATTCTTTTAATGTTCGTCATTTTTATAAGTAAAAAGCTATATTACGTATCGAACACGGGATCCCTGTGTCCTGGTGCAGCCCTATTTAATATTTCTATTAAGGTAATAAATTATAATATTTAGAAATATATTCCACTACTATGTTTCAAATTAAAATAAGAAAAATTGATAATAATTAATTTTACAGATGCTTTAAATATATATATATAAAAACAGTATTTAACATTCAAACATATATAAAAATAAACAACTTAATCCCTTAATACCTAATCATATTCAAACATTCAAACAGTATTTAACATGCTCATCAAACTCCTTCCAAAACAAAATTAGAAGCTACTATAAGTTGTTGATTTAACACTGATCCAAATTATTAACTTGTTCATTCATGATTTAAGACAACTAAATCCTTATAACTTAATTAAATCAAAAGCACAAATTAAGGACGTTGAAGTTACCCATCATTCACATGGAAACCACTTAGATTGCTCGCTTCAATCAAGGAATCCCTCCACCTTAGCACCTTTATCGTATCTACATTTCTTTCATAAAAGGAAAATGCCTCTCCGAAGCTCCCTGTTTGCTTTCGCACGTCAGAAGGATCCACGTGGTAGAACACCGGCAAGACTATTTGTTCCGTTTCTTCCCTGCACTCCATGATCTTCGCTAACTCATCCAAACACCACTTGGAATGCGCATAGTTTTTTGAGAACACAACTATGGAAATTCTTGATTCTTCAATAGTTTTCAAAAGTGATGTGATCTCCTTTCTGTAAAGTTTATCGTCTCTGAAAGTGTTAACACCCATCCGACTCAAATTTGCGAATAAATGATCCGTAAAATTGCGGCGGATGTCTTCATCTCTAAAACTCAAGAACACATCGAAGTTATATTTACGGATTGGGGTAGAAGAAGAAGAGGGTTTTTGGGTAGAGGAAGCCATTGTTGGAGAGTTTTTGGATGAAAGCTTAAAGAGAGTTGAGGAGTAACTTGTGGTGAGTCTATTCTTGATATGCCCTACAGCACCTTTGGGTCCTTATATCATATTGATTTATTTATTTATTTGGTTTTGGTTGGGCCGTAAAAGCAAACATCGATTCTCCCAATACATGCAAGCATGTGATTCTTTTTCATTTTTGGGGTCCCATGTATAAGCATGTGATTTGACAGACAAATGTCAAAGAGTAATGAGTGGAGAGGTAGGTGGCTTTTAAAACAATTAAAAAGGAAGGACCCACCCACATCCGCGGATGAAAATTTCGCTTTATACGGTGATATATCGATATCAGGTTAAGAAATATTGTTTAGGCGGAAGAAATATTGTTTTGGCTGTTAGATTTTATCGTCGAAATATCGATTATATTTCGGATATTGGAGGTAACTGAAACAATTTTGACCACCAATTATCAATGGAGAGAAATTTAAAAAAAAAATCAGAAAAATCCTTAAAATATCAATAAAATATCAGTTTTGGCTGATAAATCTCCAAAATATCTGCGCATGTAGCGATGCTTTTTTGCCAATTTTTTCAATTTATATCGATAAATGGACGATTTTTGCTGGTTTTTTTCGAAAATTCGTTGTGATTGTTGCAAAAATCCTCCTGTATCCAACGGTCAATTTGAATTTTTGATAATCAGATGATCTAGATTTCATCCGTGTTTTTATATTATCATTTTATTTTTAACATTTTTGATATTTATCTCATTAATTTTATTTTAAAAAATTATTATCACTTCACTTTTATTTTATATATATATATATCCTTTCAATTTTATTTCATTTTAAATGTTTTTATTTTAAAATATTAAAAATATAATTTTACCAAAAATTTGCTTCGTGCTCATGCGTTTCCCACTCGATGACGAAACTCACTTTTTATTTTGAAAAATTGATTTTATTTGATTAAGAAAACTGACTTGGAGTCGTCACTTATTTTTGTTTTATTTTTAAAGGGTAAACAAAATAAGAAAGAAAAACCCTAAGTGTGACTCCTTATTTTGGAAAAGGCGGTTTGTAAAAAACCGGATCGGGTTCGGGGTCAGGTTACTTATCGGGAAGGTACGGTAAAGACCGTAGCACCCCTCTAAGTCCCTAAAATCGGGTCTCTACTAATAAAATGAAGGTGACGTGACAATTGATGAGGAAAACAATGAATACCCGGAACTATCATGCACATATGAGAATCAAAACATGTATATAGAAAGACCAGAGTGAGAGTAGATACATACCTGGACGACGAGCCACAATAAGCTATCAAAAAGTGAGGTTAGTGCACAATTAAGAAATAATTTCGAGCATGTCATAGAGCAGGATAAATCAATCATATATCATAATCAAATCAAATCAATCAGTCACATATGTGGGGCCCCCACCAAAGCCCGATTGATCTTGCACGAATTAATCTCACAAATTCCATTGTTCTGAAATTATGAAAATGACATTCATGCTTACGTAAAATCAAGAAGATGAGAAGATTATTTAGGAACTGAAAGGGGATTAAAACTATTCGAGTGAAAACTGGATCCCTGGAGTTTATTTGAAGATTGGAGTATTTGGAATTAAATTTAAAAGATTTGAGCCCCGGTAACTAAATCGAAATTTGTTAAAGAAAATGAGAAATAGACTTTAGGAAATTGAACTGCGAGAACATAGACTTTTGAAAGTTGAATTTATGATAATGATAATAATAATAATAAGATTTTTTTTTTTGAAAGCTTGAATTAATAATAATAATAATAATAATAAGATTTCGAAAGTTTGAATTAATGATAATGATAATAATAATAATAAGATTTTGAAATAATAAGATTTTGAAAGTGTGAATTAATAATAATGTTAATAATAATAATAAGATTTTAAAGGTTGAATTAATGATAATAATAATAATAGATTTTTGGAAGTGTGGATTAATAATAATAATAATAATAAGGTTTTGAGAGTTTGAATTAATAATAATGTTAACAATAATAATGATAATAATAATAAGATTTCGAAAGTTTGAATTAATAA
>JAJJMF010026936.1:0-12141 GCA_022058775.1 Vitis hybrid cultivar
GAAGTCTTCACTTATTAGGAGTTCCTGTAACAAAAGGCCTCGAAGACACTGTTTCTTCACCGCCATATACAAGAACCACTTATAAAAGGCAAGCCGATAAAAATATAACAACTTTGATATGTAGTCATTAGCTTGTTTCTTTACCAATTTTGACATCATTTTGTTCTTGCTTTGGTGTTATTTAGGTCTTGATTGCAACCAGAAGTTCAGTATGTTTTCTACTATTGTGGACATGACGATTTAGATCACTCATGGTTCCCATTACGGACTAGACTGAGATAACTGTGGAATTCACAATCTTGTTCTTCTTCTTGCTGGTGGAATTTGAATTTCTTTTCAACACCTAAGTGTATTACTTCTCATTGTTTATCTCAGCAAGACCCTTTGTTTGAAAAATAAAGTACTCTTAAATTTATGATGGTTTAAACCATGAAACTCCCAAGAAGAATATGGTAAACGGATCCGGATTTTGGAGTTTGTGGAGCTTATGTTTATCATTTTGAAGTTGTTATTATGTTGAAGTAGTTAGACTGCAATTTTATTGTTGAGCTTCTCGATTTGTATGTAGAAATGATGATTTTGAGCTCATTATATGACTCTCTTCATGTATGAGAAAATTTGCTCTTTTTTTGTATTATCAGGTTTCTTCAAATTTGTAATTTTTTTTTCCTAATGATTAGGGAATTGGTGAAATAATCATTATATTATTACATTTCGTGCGTACTTTTATTTTAATTGAGAAAATTTCTTTCAAAATGGTTTGATTTAGAGTAGGATTCATCTTGTCTCTCATATTCTTCATTTTTAAGGGAAAACCCAAGTTTCTTCTTATATGGATATTCAAGAAGGTTAAAATCAAGCTTAGTGTTGACCCCAAAGTATGCTTTGGAAGAAGAAAGTGGACAGTTGAAGTTTAAAGGTACCAGGTAAGTGGTGCAAAAGAGGATTGAAGGTTTAGGCTCAATAAATTCTTATACTCGGTTAATTTTTTTCATAATAAATGTTTTTTATTATTTGTAGGCTCATGATTTTTTATCTTTTCAAAGTATTTTCATATTAAATCTTAGTGTTATAGTCTTTTTATCTCTATCTCATCTTTTCATTAGTATATACATCTTAGCTTATGAAATTTTCAATGATTTATTATTGCTTGTGTTTTGCTTGCTTGTTGTTAGGATTGTAAAATAAAATCAAAACAATTGAAAAATAAAATAAAAAATTACGGGAGTAATTAGCATTTGTGAGATAGCATCTCAAATTGATTTAAAAACACTTATTCACCCCATCTCTAGGTGTTATCCATAGTTGAGATTCATCAATAAAAAGTTTACACAATAAGACTATTAAGAACAATGTTGTAATTAAAGCGACTTAACTTTGAGACTTCTTACAGTTCTGTAGGCCCTCCATTTTGTCCTCCTAGTACATATCCTATTAGATATTTATTCGGTACTTTATAGCAATTCCCTGGTGGCTCATTACTACTCGTGTAGCCTTTTTTTTTTTAATCCACCTTGAAGACTTTGGTTGAGGGATTTATCTGACCCCATTATGGCTCTTGGCAACCCTAATTTAGTCTTAGGCCCACTTAGGCACCCTAGGCCCATTTAGATACACTTGGCACATTAGGCACCACCTTAGGTTCACTTAGACACCCTAGACCCACTTAGGCACCCTAGGGCCATTTAGGTACACTTGACTCATTATGCACCACATTAGGCCCGTTAGGCACCACCTTAGGCCCACTTAGGCACCCTAGGGTCATTTAAATGCACTTGGCCTTGCATGGTTGGTACGGGTTGCATTTTTTGTATGGCTTGCATGGCTCGTTTATTATGAAGTTGCATATCTTGGCTTTTATTATTATTATTATTATTATTATTATTATTATTATTATTATTATTATTATATTTTTGGAAGAAAGGATCATTCAGCGTTTTAGAGGGAATGAATGAATAGAGAATATATTTGGGAAGGTGACTCAGCAGCACGCGGATGCTTGCTAGCTCTTTCCAGGCTAGTGAGTGATTTTTTGGTTTTTTTCCATGTAGGTGGAGTCGACAGGAAGGTGTAGAAGACACTCATGGAAATGGACCACAACAGTTTTGGAAGGGTGGATTCAAGGCATGAAAGAAGGACGCTCATGGGAATAAATGAGGATAGTTTTGTGGGGAAGATATAGATGAAAAGAAGAGTTTTTTTTTTTAGGGAAAGGAAATTTTCAAGGAAAAGAAAAAAAGAAAATGCAACATGAGAAAACGACCGGAGAGGGGACTTTGGTAGGGAGGGGGGATCCAGCAAAAAGAAAATTGGCAGCACCAAACCAAAAAGAGGAGTAGTCGAGCACGATTGGGAACATGAGTGAGATCAATTGGGAAATAAAAGAGAATTGGACCGCACCATAAAAAGGCTCCGGGAAGCATCGATTCCAGGTTGTAACCTATAGTCGCGTGACCTCCACAGACTGCACCCACCACCAGTCCATTCACAATGCATAAACCCATTGATTCCGGCAAGTAGAGAGATGCAGTTGCACCGTAGAGAAGGGCGAAAAGGAGATCAGTCGAGCACCATTCGAGGGACAAGATTATTTTCTGGAGCATGAGAAGGTGCGGCCGCACCATTAAGAGGATTTTTGGAGGAGTCACACCATTTGAAAGACGAGAAAAGGCGCAGCCGGACCATTTAGGGGAGGATCTCCAGAGCAACGAGCACCATCCTGGAGCTTGAAAAAGTGCAGTCGCAACATTGAGAGGATTTTCAGAGAAGCGACAGTATTAAGGGAGAGAGGATTTGCAGCCGCACAATGGAGGAAGTTTGGATGAAGCACGTATCCATAAGAAGAGAGATTTTCAGCACGCTAAGTGGAAGAGGAAAGGATAACATTTTTTTGAAGAAGACTCTGAGCACGTGGGTAAAAATGGTTGATCCAGCATGAAAAGACAGTTTTTAGGGAGAGTGCTAAGGTGTCCTTGGCCGGTGGAAGGTGATGGTCCTGTTGAGGAGACAAAGAAGAGCAACCATGTGGTGAGAAAATTGGAGAAGCGTCAACAGGATCACAAGCTTGACCCACATATTGAAAAGCAATTTGGTAGTGGTCGGTTATTGGCTGCAATCTCATCCCGTCCTAGTCAGTGTGGTCGTGCTGATGGATACATCTTGGAAGGCAATGAGCTTGAGTTCTACATGAAGAAAATCTAGAGGAGAAATAAAAAAGGGCCCCATCGTTCATTTTATTTTATTTTTTGGGTTCGTTAGGGACCTCACGAATTTTCTTATTCCTTCGTCTATTTATAGACCAGCCAAACAGAGGATGAATTTTTGGGGATTTTGTTAATTCGGAATGGCCAAATGCTGCAGCTTCATAGCAACCAGAGACTAGTGTTTCCGCTTGTCCTTCTCCAACGCCGGCCTCCGATCGATGAAGAGCTATCTGGGATACGACACAGTCATGCAGTGTTGGATACCGAAAACACGCAAAGAGAATAAATCAAACCTATTCCTCATCCACGGAATGGGAGCTAACGCAATGTAGCAATGAGCAGTTTTCATACGCCCCTTCATAGCGATGTTCAATGTTTACATCCTAGACCTGGTCTTCTTTGGCGACTAGTACACGACTCGACCGGAGAGGTCAGAGTCGTTCCAGGCTCAGTGCATGATGAGGATGATGGAAGGCCACGGAGTGAGTAGGATGAACGTGGTTGGGATCAGTTATGGAGGATTTATTGCGTATTGAATTGCAAAGCAGTTTTTGACCGCGGTGGAGAGGTTGGCACTATGCTGCGCAGGAGTGTGCTCTTAAAAGTTTGGCTTTTCGAGCAAAAATGTGCTTTTACTTGGCAAAGTCATACAGTTTTGGCATTATCTATCTTTGGTGTTGCTGGTGAGATGGGTATGGAATGGCTAGAGATCCAGCTTCATTGAGGATGCCTTGATAGATTTACTGTACGGTCTTCATCAAGCGATTGTACTTTCTCGTATCAACATCACCAACTTGTCATAAAACGTGGGGAGCTCCGTGTGAGTTCCAGCAAAGAGAACAACCCACAATACCTCCATAAACAACCGCGCCATTGTTGATCTTGGGGAAGAGGGCTACACACCATTCGGTGGAAGAATAGCCACCTTTCTTCATGCTACACAGCCATGAACAATCTATCTAGAAGACCACACATAGATTTTATATATATACAAAAAAAATAAAAAATAAAAAAGGCTATAGAACGGAGGGTGGGATTTTTTTGAAAGAAAAGTGGCAGTAGATGACACTTTTGAGGGGTCCACATCCCAATTTCCATAAAGATCTTCATGGTATCTTCAAGAGAACCATGCACGCCACTAAACCAAAGCAAGTGGGTTGCATCTTCCAAAGGTATGTGAGTTTCCTTGTTCTTTAGTTTTTTTATTTCTTTTTTATTCATTAGTTTATTAGTTGTTTTTTTATTAGATTGAAAATTATAGTTTTGTTTGTTAATTTTTTTTATTCAATTTAGTTTTCGAGTCTCTAAAGTTTTAGTCAATTAATTTATTTGGTTTTATGTCCTCATCATCTTGTTTTTATTTAATTTTAGTTCCCTAGTTTGTCCTAATTAATTCGTGTGATGCTTTAAAATATTAGTGGATTAATTTATTTGATTCTAAGTCACTGTCATCATGTTTTAATGTTATTTTATTCTTTTTTTTTTTTTATTTCATCTTAGTTTATTCATGTGATGCTTTGGGTTTTTAGGTGATTAATTCATTTGATTCTATATCATTATCACTTTGTTCATTAATGTCGGTTATTTTTTGGGGTTGATCATATTTGGTTTATGAGTCTTTAGAATTTTAATTATTTAATTTATTTGACCCCTTGTCATTATATTCATGTTTTAAGTGTGTTAAGCTCTATTTCCTGATTGATCCTTACTCAGTTCGGGTGTTTTAGAATTGTAAGCTCTTATGGTACTATATTTTATATTACCTTAATCATAGGTTTGTGTGTTTGATTGATCTAATTTAATTATTGATTATATCCTAAGTTTATGCGCTTGATTAATCCTTTTTAATTCTTGATTAATATCTTTTAATTTTATTTGATCGAAAGTTATTTAGTTTATTGTTTTGATAGTTCTTTGTGAAATTTAATTTTCAGAGGCCATTGGAAAATCATGAAGATTGGCCTCTACCCTCACCTTTATTAGTTTTGTTGATTACTAAAAAATTTTACTTTGTGATTTTGTTTTTTTTTTGGGTTGCCTATGTTTGATCTTTGTGTGTTGTCATTTGCAAATAATGTCTTTCCTTTCAAAAAGAAACCTTTTCTCAAAATGTTCCTCGTTAAAGTACATTTCAAAAACTCATTTATAATCCTTAGAATCAAAATATCGTTTTCTTAAATAATATGCAACCATGTCTTGATCGGTTCGCATCTTTCTCAGTTTTCAATAAAAATTTTGGTTTTGAGTAAGTCACGAATCCAAGCTTGTGATCTCAAATAAATGGGATAATTCTAGGCTAGATTTGTGTATATCAATTAGGGAATTGGTGAAACCCCTACATAAGAAAGTCTTTTCAAAACTCATCTTTCCTACCACATTTGCTACTTATTGTAATCATATCTACATATATTTTTTTTAGGAATTGTATACAAGGTGTATGTGATAATTGATGATTTTGTATACTTTGATCATTTTTGTTATGCTAATTAGATAACAAGCATGCTAGGATTTCTTTATTTTATTATTTATTATCTAACCCCTCATGTCTTGTGGAAGCACATTACAAGTTACCTATGTTATTCAGGTACGCTTCTTTCCTTCGTATCTTAATTCCATAAATTATGTATTGCTTTATATATGATCATTATGTGTTGCTTTGTATGCGATTCTCAACCTGTTCAACATATCTTTCTGATTGTTTGTTTAGTTTACCATGTTTGAATAAAAGACTAGGGTAAACTACATATTGTGTGTTTTATTTTCAAAACTAACCATTGATGTCTTGTGAAAACGCTTAAGAAGTAGTCCAGGTACGCATCCTAAATTTTCTTTATGATTTGTGAATGACTTTCTTGTTTAGCATGTTATTTTTTGGAAATCACCTTAGTTTACCTAGGTATCTATAATCAACCAATTAATTGTCGCATTTCCCTCAACTTAGCCAATAAAGACCTCTGTAGGGCTTAAAGGGGTGCTACCTCTTAAAGGTACCTTCCCAAGAGGTAACCTAATCCCCGGACCAAGACTTGGGTTTTCAAGACATGCTTTTCCAAAACTATGGAGCCACTTCTTTAGGATTTTCTTTCTTGTTTTATTTTCCCTTTTAAAATAAAATAAGTGGCGACTCCGACTTTTCCAAAAAATTTCACCCAATAAAAGCGAGTCTCATCGACCGAGTGAGGGCGCACGTGAAAAATGCGGGTCCACAAGTTCCTTTTGCCATTTAGACATTATTACTATCTTGAATTTGTCAATAGCAATTTCCTCATTGAACTTCTTGATTTTATCTACAAATGAAGAAATTGAACTTTTTTGTCATCTTCATGCATTTAGGTTTTTTTTTTTTTTCATAGAATAATTTATAATCACTAATTTTGGGATTCTGACAATACCAAAGAAACATATGTATTCTATTTTCTTTGTGATTCCCTACGCCTAGAATTAATTTTAATATGGTTATTTGAAGTATTAGTCATCTCTCTCACAACCAATTAAAAACTTATGAAGTGATATTAAGCTTTTTCTTATGGTTTGACTTACACCAAGTCACCAACTCATCCACGAAATTCTAATGCTAATGTCAAATTCCAATCAAGTCAATATAATTTCACAACAATCATGGGCTAACACCAAATTCCAAGCTAAAAGTAATTTTAGGCTTACCTTTTGAGTCGATACTTAGGTAAAATCCTAAATACACCATGTCTTGGGACTAACACAATCTCAAGGTTAAACACTATTGGTATCAAGGTTTCTCCTAGATTTATGATTTTTGTATGTATGAGTGGTATTGTTGTAAATTTAAAAATACCTCTTGAGATGGTATTAACACCGATATTTTGTGTTAGTAGTAAGATTGTGTTAGGATTGTGTTAGCATGTAGTTAATTTGACTTTAGCCAAATAAAAAGAATTAGTTTAACCCTACTAACACCCACTTGATTTTCAGATAAAATATATTCTCTTTCTTTCCATGTCAAAAGAAAAGTAATTTTTTCATATGAACCATAATTAAAAAATAAGTGTGTTGTATGGATAATAGAATATAAGTACTATAATAATTTTTAAAAAAAATATATAAAATTGTAGTTAAATTTCCTACTAATTGTCCTATCAGTATTTTTATTTTCAGATTTTTCACTATGACATTAGGTTTGAAGAACTCAATTTGATTGATTGTAAACAAATTTGAAATTAATCTTGAAGATGAAAATAGTGTTTGAATGTAGAAATGAGAAAGGGAGGACAGGGTTAATCGTAATAGACTAGTATTATTTCTTTTAGTAATTAATAGACTAGTTTTGGGGTAAAGATCAACAAGTTAGGGACAAGTTTTAAAACTGAAGATGGTTCAGGCATTGAGTTCATATGAGAAATATATATAGCTTCACATTTGAGACTCATTTGGATGACTGTGGTTCTAAAAACAAACTGGTTGAAGCATTATTATGCTGAAATGGTCAAGTTCTAGTGTACCATTGAGGTTGTTATATTTTTTGTTGGACAGCCTACACTTATTCGGACTCCCTAGCTTTTACAAAATGCCTTGGAGACAATGTGTATACTGAACTGACCAAGTGGATCGCTTTCAAAAGGCAAGTGGATTGAAATATAACGAATTGAGTTTTTATTTCCAATATTTCTAATGAATAACGAATTGAGGATTGAATTATTTTGAATATTTTTTACTACATATTTATTTTACATTTTAGGATTTTTATTGTAAAGGCCAAATTTGTCCTCAATCCTAAGGATGTTCCTATTGATTCAAAATGTGATTTATAATTTTAAAACCTCGAGGAAGGAATAATTTAAGTATCATAAGTTTCAAGGACTTTATCAACTACATTATTTCATCAAATAGCTTTATTTGACTTCCTTAGTATCTGATTTTTAATTTCTCTCTCTTGATATTAATTAAAAAGAACTAAATATACACATAAATGATAAGTTTTATCCAAATTTCAATAATTTCTTCTTGATTTGTTTTTTTTTACACATAAATGATTAAGTTTTATCCAAATTTCAATAATTTATTTTTAATATTTTTTTTTATTTTTTCCCCTAAACTTTGAATAAATTTTCAATCGTTAGCGCAAAATCAAAACATCATTTATGGAAAGAACAATATACGTTTAAAGTTATAAAAAAAAATGTCAACCCAAGTAGATTCATGGTTAGGCCAACCCTTAATCAAGTCAAAACCTTGATTTAGACCCTATGGGATTCTATAGATGCTCTAATCTATCTAAGCAATCTCTTCTAATTTGATGATTTAATATTTGTAATCTTCTATATTCAATATAAAAAATGTGTATATTTTGTGGATTGAAGGTTTAATTATACAATTTATTATAATTTATTTAAAGAAAGATTCCTTATATAATTAAACCTTCAATCCACTCAAAGACAACTTCTTCTCTCCTCGATTCAATTTTTTTTTCCTTCTTTTAATTTATTTAATTGCCACTAGGGGGCATATGTTGACAAAGGGTTCAAACATAAATGACAGAATCACAAGTTCAATTCACATCGTAGAGCAATTTTATTATGATTTTGAAATTATAAATCTACTAGTTGCTCTTATGCTTTAATGTTGATCTTGGTACACTCGCCTTCATTTTTGTTTAATTCACTTTTTGACATCATGACATGAATTGAAGAGTGATGAACTCTAGAAGAATGTGAAAGTAACATTATAAATGGTTCACATCTTTTTAAATTTTTTGACATTCCAATTAAGAAATTGTTTGTCATTTACAAAAATGTTAATTATTGAAAATGATGCTTGTAATTTCAAATTAATAACTTGAATAATTCTTTTAGCATGGTTGTTAACTGGACTCTTAGGAACAAATTTCAATAAATAAGACTAAAAAGGAAAGAGGTTGAAGATCTGGTCAATCTGCAAAGATAAACCCACCTTACTCCACCAATTAGTTTATGTAAAAACAAAAGAAATGTCATCTGCTTTTGGCTTTGGCTTTTGCTTTTTGGAGTTGAGTAAACAATGTGGCATGCATGCATCTAGGTTCTACCACCATTTCCAATGATTCCTTCAAGTCTTGAAATAAAAAATATTTGATAAACCAAACAACTTCTCATTTTGTAAGCAACCTTACTTTTTGAAAGGCAATAGCAAAGAATCCAAAGACTCAGCATATTTGTACTAGCTCAACTCTCTTCGAAAATTGCACATCTTATATACTTCATTTGTTAGTTCTGTTGTTGGGGATTTGGTTATGCAAAATAACCTGTTTGTTTGAACATTTTCTTTTGGAGTTACAAAAATTTTTTACAAGACAATTTTCGTATTTTGACTAATGGTATAAAATTGGCCAAAATTTTACTAATATTGCTTTGATAGAAGGCGTTCTATTCTAGCAAAGGAGGTGTTACATTACCATACAGTCGGGTACTTGTTCTCTGCTCAACTTGTGCTTTAGAATTGTGTTGAAAATATTTATTAAAGTAATGCATCCATACCATGGAAACTTCCACTTTATTACGCCTTAAAGTCATAAAGGATAACCATGATTTTAGCCTAAAGATTAAAACTACAATCACTAATAGTGATTTTTCAAAAACCACCATTAAGATATATATATATATATATATATATGGTTTTAAACTTAAAGTTAAAACTACAATTACCCATTATGGTTTTAAGACAAAAAAAAATATTTTAAAAAAATAACAAAATGGGAGTTGACATGATCGAAAGATTAGATTGTTGAATATTTTGAAAAGTAACTTGGATGAAAGTTTTTTTTTTTTTCAAAAAGAATTATTTTTCCACCAAACTCGTGTTTTCTCTACTGATTTTCTCATTAAATATGTGACATCTGGCGGTGGTCTTTCCACCTAAACAATTTCTAATGACTCGCCCGTGAAGACAGTAGAAAAGGCACGTACTTGGATCTACCTACTTGAACTTAGATGATTCACATTTTAACACAGCCAGTATCATATTTCCATGGCCTATTCAATTATATTTTGGAACTGACAAAGATGAGTGAACCATCTTTGTATTTATCTTTTGGGTCCTGCTCATTAGAATTTTAATCTAATATACTTGGAATCTTACTTGCATCACAAATATGTTCTTAGGCTCTCTGCAAATTGTTTTCAACGATCTTTAGCATATATTCATTATGTTACAGATATACTTATGACTAATTTTTATTTTTGTTTTCCTTGTTTCACATGAAGCAAGCATGAGAAGTATAGGAAACTTCTTATGAGAAATATATCATCTCTATTATATACTGCTGCACTTGTTTCACTACTACAAAAATAATTTATGGTGTCACTTTTAAAATAATGACATCATATGCCTTAAAATCCACAAAGTGACACATCATATAAAAAATTTCAATTAGGATTGATGATATTAATTTTAGGTTTATAGTCTCAGTTTTCGAAAAGTGACACCATATAAAATAATTTATTTTTTTTAAATATTATAACTTAATGGGCCCACTTTGATAATAATGATAGCATATAAAAAGGTCATTGTTTCCACATTCCTACAATCCAAAAAAAATATCATTTCATAACCCTAACCAAAATTTTCTTCTACCTCTTTTCACACCCATAGTTAACACACAACTGCTCTTCTCTGCTTCGTGAACTCTCAGGTAACCTAAAATCTCTTAGATCTATCATTTTCCTTTTTTTATTATTAATGTCAAAATCTTTATTAGCACAATTGATTTATATTCATTGATTTGGTATTTTTGTAATATGGATTGTGTAAATAGTATTTTTTTTATTAAGTTGTAGGAAAGTAAAAACTAAGTTTAACACTCCACCTTATCTTTTGTTTCATTGTTAAACCCATAAACCCCAAAATGAATGAAAATAAGAAATATGAATCATTTTTAAATATCTTTCATACTGAAAATGAGATATAAACGTTTTACAACATGAAATTTTCTTTTGATCTTGTAGGAAATGTCCTTCGATAGGACTTTCTGTTTGTTTTCAAGGAATATTATAGTATATTGTGTTGAGGATATTGATTGGTGATATTTGAAAAATAATTTTTTAGAAAATTATTCTCAATATTGTCATATCCCACAAAAGAAAAAATAAAATAGTTTCCATATCATGTTAGAGTTGGTTTAGAATGTTGGAATTAACAATGAGAAATTAATTTTATTTTTATTTATTAATGTAAATGAATTTTATTTTTTTTTTAATTTAAATAGAAATGAAAATTTTTACAATTATAAAAATGATCAAATCTTATATTTTGAATTTTTTTTTCTATTCTTTTACATGGTATTATGATTAATATCTCATTTTGTTCTTGTTTTAGGTGGCGTTTGTGTTTTTGGCTAAATAGAAAAAGTTAAAATATTTGGTTTTTTTCTATTCGACTAAAAGTAATGTTGGTTGATGTCAAAATTTGGCCAAAAAACAAAAACCTCCTTATTGCTTCTGAGGTCTTGAACCACTACTGCTAGCAGGACTGTGATGCCCCATTATGGATCGAGATTATGGTCCTAGAATTGACAATCTTCTTACACTTCTCATTGGTGAAATTCTCATTGTTATGCTCATAGTTGTATTAGTAGCCATTGACAGTGGTTTTCATTGTTTATCTCCATAGAAGTCTATTGTTTATTTGAAAAATAAAAAGTAAAAACACTAGACTTAATGAAAGAGGTTTATATTGTGGGACTCCCAAGAAGAATTTTGTAGTGAGATTTATTGAGTATGAGACTCTTTGTAGCTCTATTTTCCATTTTAGTCTTTTTATTATCTTGAAGTAGTTAGTTGTAATTCCCTCATTCAACTTTCTCATTTTGTATAGAAATGATGATTTTGATCTTATCCCTTGTCCTCATATATTAGAAGATTTACTCATTTTTTCATATTATCAAACTTCCTAAAATTTTTATTTCCTGAGTTTCTAATGAATAACAAGTTGA
>JAJJMF010026938.1:0-14803 GCA_022058775.1 Vitis hybrid cultivar
GTTTGAGAATTTTAAAAACTGACTTTATTGGTTCAATTTTAATTTAGTTTCCTTGTTTCCTAGTCAATAAAAACTAAACTAAACTAGGTTAAAACTTTTTATCTCTTGTGATTTATGATTATTCATTATTTAATGAGTTTTTTATATTTATTATTATATATTATGTAGACTTTATTAAAGTAATTTATTATTATTAGACTATGATCAAATAAATATTTAAATGTTGGGTTTAAAATTTTAAATATAATTTGAATTTCAATCCCAAGTTAGTTTAATTACTTTTAAAAACAAATTATATTTAAGGTTTAAATTAACTTATATATATATATCCAATGAATCATTTAAATCAAACCATATTGACATTAAATAACCTTGACTTGATTCGGTTTTTTCATCATTAAAACGTTGGTTCAATTTTAATTCAAGTATAAATTAACCATGTCGCGCGATTTGGCCAATATTTCCACCAAAAAAAAAAAAAAAAACATATTGAATTAACCACACCTTTTTATCCCCTATTTCAATAGAAATGCTTTAACCACCATGAATGGCGTAAAAATATTATTTAATATTTTAAGAATCTGATGTGGAGAGCCATGTGAAGATGTAGATATATATTTGATGTTAAACTTCTTGTCATCTTGGCTAGGCAAAGGATATGGTTTGGAGATGTTTCTAGAGAAATGGCTATGGTGCGGTACCACTTCCTCAACCATCTATTTCGTCTTTGCCGCCAACAAAGCTAATGAGGTAATTGGATTTTGTACGGAAGTTAATTCATGATTTGCAATTGATTAGAGGAAGAAGTATTTTGGAATTGCTAGTAGGAAGCTACTTTTGAGTTGCTTTGATTCATGGGGCAAAAAGTACTTTTCTTAGATTCTATGTATAGATCTTTGACTTGTAAAAAAGAAATGGGAGGTAAAGACTATGCATGCTAGAAATTTGTAAATACTCTTTAAGAAAAATTATATGTTTTTAAATTGGATTTTTATTAATTTGAAGAATTATGTAGGTAGAATCTTTATTTTATACATGTATCCTCTTATAATTCCATTCTAGTGGTTAATCAAGGGCTTGAAGAAGTTTGATCTTGAATGGTTTGAGTTTTATTTGGGCATTGACTTAAATTTAGTTTTTCTTCTTAACTTCACTTAGATCTTAATGTCTTGAAGTGTACCTTGATGTGATTTAAATCTTAGATTGACTTGGCTTTGGAATTGGTGTGGCTTGGGCTTGGAATGACTTGAATTTGGGCATCGACTTGAATTGAATAAGGTCAATTGAGGGCTTGGATAGGTTGATCTCATATAAAGAGGCTTTTTATAAATTTGATTTGATTTTATAATTTGAAACTTTGAAGATCTTAACAATTCAAAAATACTCTAAAGAAATTAAGATTTGTTAAAATCTCCTTCAAAGATTTGAAGAAGATTTAGATCTCTTTTGAAGAGTTCCTCTCCAACTTTTGTCTTCTAAATTATTTGGTCACAATTTGAATCAATTATAAACATTTGATATTTTTATTCATGGATAATTAACTAGATTTGAGTACATGGTAAATTTTAAAATGTTAAATTTTACACTTCTACATCATCAATTTCCTATTTAATGAAATTGAAAGCCTTTTTTCTCCAAAATTTTATTTCAAATCTTCCATATTTTATTGATCCAGATAGAAGATATGTGAAATCCAAAAGATTCAAAGAGAAAGAAAATCTAGGGTGTCATATTATGACAGTTAATACCTTTAATAAAAGAAAATAAAAACTAACTTACATTTACTCCAAAAAAAAAAAAAAGAGAGAATAATTCTAATTTAACAACAGAAATAATAACTCAATAAAACTACTAAATAAATAACTCTAAAAGCAGAAATACTTGTTAAATTGCATATTTCCCATGATCCATTATAATGCTTTCATGACGGTTAATTTACAAAGCCACCAGTACCCTAGAGGCTAACATATCATCTGAGAATCTTTTTCTTATGAAAAGGCAGCAAAGAGGCTCATGAACAGTCGCGCTCAGTGAAAACTAGGAATGGCAACGGGCGGGTTTGGGACGGGTCACCCCTATCTCATTCCCGTCCCAAAAAGATTTAGTTATTTCCCAACCCGTCCCAAACCCGGGACGGGGCGGGGCGGGGCGGGGCATTCCCATCCCCGTATAGAGTTAAAATTATAATCCCATCCCCGGCCCGTCCCGACCCGGGTATGTGTTGTCGGGGCGGGTTGGGGCGGGGCGGGGCTGTGCTGTGCTTGCCTGGGTTGGGCTGGGCTGAACCTTGGAAAGAAAGCACTACTAATGCTTTTGAGTTAGATTAACCACAATTAAATCTTCATTTACATTGCTGCTGGAATGTATTAAGAAAGTAAAAATTACATCAAAGTTGAAGTTTGTTTACATAGTCTTCAACACACAATGAGTGTTGATGAGTAGAAAGATAGATAAATCATAACATATCAATCAAAGCAAGTAACCCACTTGGACTGAAGTTCGTTGGCTTTTAATTCACAAAATGGAGCCTGACTGCATACAAGGCACAGGGCTGATTGTAGCAATACTTAATGCCAAGCTTCCTTGTCTCTGACTGCATACAAGCTTTCTTGATCCGTCACATCATAAACCACCTACCAGAAAAGCAACCATATGAAACTACTTGCTTGCACAAAGGAAACTCAGAAATGGAACAATAAATGCAAAGAAAGAACTCAAAATGATTAACTCACAATAATTCCATGTGCTCCACGATAGTAGCTGCTAGTGATCGTCCTAAAACGTTCTTGCCCAGCAGTGTCCCACCGTATGTCCAGAGAAAAGCAGAAGGCTTATCAAATTTGTTAACAGAACAATGGTTTAAAGCAGTTGACACTGATTCCAGAACTGCCTAACATTTTCATTGTCCACAACGTGTAAATTACAATATTCTAGGAAAAAAAATTAAACAAAAAAAGAGACGTGACATTGCTAAAAGATGCAACTGACCAAAAAAATTACATAAATAAATAAATAGCTATGTATGTGTGCATGTAGTATATATAAAAGAGGAAGAAGAATAAAGACTCCTACCAATTTCAACCTTTTTTCATAGACAACTTTCAAAATGCCTAAGAAATAGCAAGAGAATTACATACATATCTTGATATTTCAGTTTGCTTATGATTGAAAGCAACATTAACACTGGAAATGCAATCTATAACCTCAATAGACAAAGCAAATTATAGGCAATTCAAAAACTTACAATTTGCAGTTTGATGGTCTTTCCATCCTGTTCCACAGTGCGAATTTTCTATATCACAGAAAATAAGCATAAGATCAGTTCTATACAATTACCAAAAAATAAAAAATTGAAGTCAAAACCAAAGGGGGGGAAAATGATTTCTTACAAAGTCAACCCCAATGGTGCTTATGTAACTCTCGAGATATGAATCATCCTGGATTAGAAAATAAAAAAAAGCATGGTTAGGAAAGAGAAGAATTCACCTGAGGAAACCCCAAACCAATGAAGCAATCACATGAATACAACACAAACAATTGAAGCACGCTTAATCAAAAATGGCCTAAAAGAATTGTTTTCATTTGGCAAACTTCTACATGTAGACTGAGTTATTCATATTGAATAAAGAATTAATTGGTTAAAGGGATGAAATAATCCTCATAATTGTGACTCAAACAAAGAAGCAAACCAGCCCTGTGTGGAAGAAAGATATATCTACCTGTAAGATTTTCCTGAAGCCATTTGGAATTTTTGGGACTTATGTGGCTGTCCCACCACCAAGAATACTTGCGTCTAGAAATAGGATGCGACAAGCTAGCCATGATACCAGTCAAGAACACCACCACAAACTATTCAAACCTTGGAAAAGGCCAGATCCTTGTACCGTTTGTAAAACCAGGGTAATGGATCCAAAGCAGGGCTTGATGATTACAGACTTAAACCACCCAATTCAATACCAAAAGACACACTGAAGCTTTGTACATCCCACTCGTTGTACCTGACCCCAAAATCAACCAAAAAGGGCAATAATTAAGTTTGAGAAGAACAAGAACTGATAAATGGGTGAGATCAGATTAGACAAGTCCTGAGACTGAATCAGAAATGGTTTGCAAGCTACCTGATTGATGGAAGAAAAGTCCAATTATCATGTACAAAAAGTAATGGCTCTCTTCAAAAAGTGCACGAACTACTGATCAAAGGCACCACGTAATATAAAAAAAAAACACAAAAAAACCAAGGTCAGTTATCATAATTCAATCAGGATTCCTTGAAAGTAAGAAACCCAGATGCTTCAAAGCACCAGAAATCGCAGATTTTCATGATCATCCAAAACCAACGTTCAAATGATGAATTTTGGCTAACTTGGGGCAATGCTGTGGCGTGTTTTTGAATAGGTACTTGCTGACTTTTCCCTAGCCTGAAACTTTTCCTCTGATTTACCCAAAACTGATCTTTATTAGTGGCATGACAATGGTCAACAATGTTCATACCAGTCCCCCAATGGCCACAAAGGGCAAACGAATCGCAGACATAACAATGGCACTGCATTGTAGCACCAGCAGAGATCAACAAAATTCTCCCATAGGAGTAACATAGAGAATGATAATATTTATGGAGGCCAAAGTCTAAGAGAGTAATCTTACCTGGTCACAGTGCCTATCATGTGTGGTAGAATTAAAAGGAAATTTAGCACATTGGTCCCGTGAGTGAGGGTAATCTCTGCATGCAACCTGCAACCAAAACAGAAAATAATGAATCAAAGTTGATACCAGAGAAAATTTGACAGCATCTTCCCAACTACACAGAAACTAAGAAATTGATAATAAAGGTGGGAAAAACTTAAGGAAAGGTTTTGTGTGAGATAGTAAAGCAAACGATACTGCAATGATGCAGCACAGCTGATCAATGCCACCTATAACATCTGAGCCCAAATAAATCCAAAATTCAAGAATGCTTCAAAGGTTCTTTCAATTCTGATATTGGTGAAATTTAGGATCAGCATTAGGTTTTCAAATTTGTATCCTTGGCACTTCAGTCATTTTTTTTGTTGTTTATTTTTTATTTTTTATTTTCAATGGGAACTTAAATGAGTTAAATCTATGGCATTACATTAATTTTAGTGTTGTTTTTATTAGTATCACAGTTGTGTTATTCCTCAGACAATATTTCTTCAAATAACAACATATCTAACTTTGTACTTCCAAGCTGCCTAAAAAGTGTTTAGCACATGAGAGATAATAGATCACAGTCAAGAGAGAATTCAGGAGGAAGCCTTAGTAACAGAAATGGCTCTTTTGCAGGGATTTTGTTTGCATGGTCCTATTCAGGTTGTTTGTTATAGGGACCTCCTTGATCTTACAAGCAGGATCAGCCCCTCCCAGCTTTGTCACATGCAGCAGCCAGGAACCAAAACAGGCCCATGTTTTCACCACCCAACCTCTCTCCATGTGGTAATTCAAACATGCCAGTCTCTGCCATATGGGAAAACAAGGCATGCCCACATCTCTTTCCATTTAAAAGCTAGAGATCTAACTTCTCTCACATGCAGGAAACATGCCCTTTTTAGCTACAAGACCACATGTTCCAGAGTCGAAAGGTTAATAGCCTAATTGGCTGCCACCCCAGCTGCCACATGTTAAAGTGGCACATTTATACATATTTGTTTGGATGAGTAATCACTTCAAAAAAACCTGACCGTGTAATAGAAACACCAATTCTAAAGCAGTATGATGCACCACCTAACTCAGTGCCTTGCAGATAATCAGATAGAACTGCCCAAGTCATAACAATGCACCCACATGATGGAGAAACAGTCTCCAAACAATCAGCATGTTCCTGAGAGCTGAAAGGGCCCAGCATGCCAGAAAGCATTATTAATTTGCCCAAATACTATTGATATCTGAATGCAGCATATAAGATAACAATATTGATGCTGCAAGTAAGATATTCAAGTTATAGAGATATTCTAAAAGAAATGCCAATTCTCCATGGAACAGGATAATAGCAAATAAAAATGTAAGGAAACACACTAATCGGGCATTGATACCATATAAAATCTCCATTAAAATGTAAAATCATATTATAAAAGTAAACTTAATTCAATTCCTGATTCAAAGAGAATGCAGGACTCATTATATTTTCACATTCACCATGACTAGAGTGTTCTCACATTTATTTCCTGATCTTTCCAAATTTTTGATAATTATACAATGCATGTGCATAGTAGGTATAGGTGGTAATTATATAGGGAAAAAGAACCTAAAATCAAATGTTCCAAGTACACACTTCCCACACTAAGACTACTTATCACTTTGTCTTAGCTACCAGTTTATAGGATCTTCATGTCACTTAATACTGAGAACAGTGGGACAAAAATAGGGGCCACCGTCCATAAAGGATCCTTTACCCCCCAATTTCAGCACTGCAGGACAATGCAGTATTAAGTTCAACTGTCTACAACCACCAAAAGGTTCTATGGATTCTCACATGAAATTCAAAACAGCATGAAGCTTCTATTTGATTGGAAAATATAAAAGGTTTGTAGGGGTGGCATCTCAGATCATACATACTTAATGAGCCAAAAAGTTCTTGTTCAACACAAGGAAATGCAATCCTTTAAAAAAGAAAAGAAAAAAGAAAGAGCATAATGTAACACAGCCTTGTTGTACACAAGGATATGCATTCTGAAAAACAAACAGCTAAAAGCGTAACATAACAACTTTAGCTAACCATAAATAATGGATATTAACAAAATGCCACCTATAAGAAAGCAGACAGAAGAAAAATAGTTGAAAGAAAGCTTTGCAATACCTGTGGACAAGGGGTGGGGAACACTCATGATGGAGATAAGATAGACCTTCTGCAGCTCCTATTGCAATTTTCAATCTGGTAATCCAATCAAGCCGGGCGTAGATCAACTAGTTCATGTAAAGACTGTCAAAGACATGGGAGGATAAGTACAGGAAACTGAACAAAGAAGGAGCTTATACCTCCAATTGTATTGACAAAATATTACCTTGCGGTGGAGTCCAGTTTCAAATTGTTTAAGCTGGGCAAAAGATGCATCAGACAACATCCTCTTCAGTGCAAGTTCATTTTCATTTGCATTAGCTTCAAGCTGAGGTTTTGTTGAGGACAGTGTAGAATTTTCAGCTTCCCCAATAACAGACTCTGCAGGGGTTTTTGATTTCTCAGACTGCATTTTCAGATTGTTGCCATCTAAATTTTTCTTATTGTTCTTAAGAGATCTAAGAGGAGTACCAAGTCCCTCAACCTTCATCTCATTTTTTGTCTTTGCAGTAGATGGTTTCTTATCTTTCTCTGTGTTGTTTTGATCCTGCAAATGCTGTATCCAGCACGCTCCAAGTTCCCATCTCACAAAAATTTCAAACAAAAGAAAAAGAAATATTACAAATTCTTTTTGGACTAACATAATTTCCTCATTCTCTACAAAATAAATAAATAAACACAACTATATACCTTCAAGTTATCTTACATAATTCTGTTTAATGCTTTGAAAATGAGTATCCATTTTGCTACTTTCTTTCCCTTCAAGTTTAACCACAGCTATATACCCACAGTATCTGACATTGACAACACCAAGAGTGGCAAAATCCTGCACTCAAAATGCAAAATTTTCTTCAACCATTTTAGCGGAAACCACTTCATATATACTAATTCAAAAAGAAAATATTCCGGATTCAAGGAACAGTCCTACTGATTGATCCTTTTTTTCAGAAATTATCTTACATGTGCAGCAGTATTTTCATCAGCAGTGA
Organism: Vitis hybrid cultivar; assembly: GCA_022058775.1. Taxonomy (NCBI): domain Eukaryota; kingdom Viridiplantae; phylum Streptophyta; class Magnoliopsida; order Vitales; family Vitaceae; genus Vitis; species Vitis hybrid cultivar. The sequence goes on from JAJJMF010026938.1 coordinate 7,780, forward strand.
TCCCTTTCAGTAGGTTTCTTTCTATAACACAGGATGTCAATCTAAAATAAAAGACCAGGTTCATTTGAGAATTTGTACCTTCCTTTTCAACGCATTGTTGGCTTCAATTAGCATATGTTCCTGCACCCACATTTCCTTACAAGGACTCTACCTTGCAAGTCTTGAACTTGATTGTAAAGAATGTGGTTCTTAGTTACAACCATGGTAATTAACATCATAGAAGACATGCCAAAATATAATATCCAAAATTAAAATATATCCATAAGCTTAACAACATTGAAAAAAAAATAAAAAAAAATAGACATTACAAAGAAATTGTTAGCAAAAAAGAAAGAAAAAATGTCTCTAACATCATCTTAAGTAAAAAATCATTTTCATCCATCATTGTGAGTTGGGGTTGTGAGTCATGAATTGATGAATCACCTAGTAAAAAAAAAACACCAAAAAAAATATTAGAAAACTTTACTAAATATTTTAATAAAAAACAATTCATAAAATTGATAATTATGTAAATCGATTACCTTCTTTTTCCTTCCATAACCAACTTTGAGCACACATTAAGGCCTCCAAAGTATCTGGATGAAGCCTACTGCGATGTTTTGATACCACCCTACCACCCGTGCTAAAGGCTGACTCAGATGCAACTGTAGATACCGGAATAGCATAGATATCACGAACAATCATCTGCAAAGTCGGATACTTTATACCATTTGTCTTTCACCAACTTAAAACATCAAAATTTGAATTCCTTGGCAGAATAGACTCCTCTAAGTAATAATCTAACTCCGACTTCGTATGACTTTCTCCAGTGGTACTATGAACAAATAAGTCAAACTTTGAAAGAGGATCTTGTTCATCATAGTTTAACTCCAAAAGAGTTGAACCTGATGAAGTACCATAGGATGAAGTTTTTTGCCCCAAATTAGACTTTGCTTGATACTCAGACAGCAACTCATAACACATTCCATGGATTTTTTCTATCTCATTTGAAGCTTCAGACCCATACATTAGTGGAAAGTAAAACTCTAAAATCTTTATCTTGTATCTTGGGTCAAATATAGCTGCTATTGCCATCACAATATGACACCCACTCCAATACTTGTCAAACTTTTGCAACATACTTGCTGCCATCGTTTTCACAACATCATTTGAGCATATCAACCAATCATACAATGCCTCTTTGATTTCACACACTTTGATGAAGAAAGTATTTGCAGTGGGATAATTTCGTCCTGAGAACAACTCTGTTATGTTGTAAAACAATTTCAATCTTCCACATATTTCCTTTGCCGTATTCCATTCTTCCTCTGATGGCACAACCATGTAGTATTTTTCACGTTGCTTCAAACGTGGGAACACATCTTTATATGTTATAGCAATTGATAACATCAAGTATGTGGAATTCCATCGTGTCTTACAATCAAGACTTAACTTCTTAGTGCATGGAATACGCAATTGGCGAGCTGCATCTTCAAACTTTTCCATTCTTGATGGGGTTGCTGACCAATATGCAACACTCTCACGAATTTTTTCAATTTCTACTTCAATGACATCCAAACCTTCCTTAACAATTAAGTTCAACACATGTGCCGCACATCGCATGTGGAAAATTTTTCCATTCAATAAGAGTGAATCGCTCAAAGATAATTTCTCCACCAAGATATTGATCATTCCGTCATTACTTGAGCAATTATCCACTGTGACTGTAGAAACTTTTCTATCCATATTCCAATCCAATAAGAAATCCATTAATACATCTGAAAGAACTTCTTTTGTGTGTGGAGGAGGCATATAAACAAACCTAAATTAAGAATAAAAAATATCATTAACACAAACAATATCATTAAAGGATCAAATAACAAAACACTTTGCAAGTTAAAAAAAAAAAAAAACATAACTAACCTTACAATATGATGGTGTAGTAACCAAGACTCATCAATGTAATGTACAGTGATAGCCATGTAGCCTTTCTTTTGATTTGATGTCCACATATCAGTTGTGATAGCAACTCTACTTTGAAGTTTCTCTAAGTAGCTAATCATCTTATCTTTCTCAACCTCATAAATCTTCATTATATCACCCTTAATCGTATTGCGGGAAACCATCTTAAACAAGGGTTGGAGACTAGTAGCAAATTCTCTAAACCCCAGATGGTCAACGATTGAAAGTGGGTACTCATGCAATATAATTGCACGTGCAAGCTTCTCTCTTGAGATTTCTTGATCAAAGGTAAAACCACCAATTTGAACTTTTCCATGACCTTTTCTCTCTACTGCCAATAATTGTTGCCTAATATCAACATTTCTTCGTTTCATGCACCTATCTATGTGTACATGTAAGTGTTTTGTCCCATTCTTGCTATCGGCCTTAAGTTTTCCCTTACAGTGCTTACAAATAGCATAATCTTGTCCATCTTCTATGATTTTATCAAAATCATTCCAAACAACCGAAGTCAACTTTCTTCTTTTAGATATCAAGGTTCCATCAGTAGTTGAAGTACTGCCTGTAATTGGAGTTGAACCCGCACTTGGCATGGAAAAGTTTTCCCCTTCTTCTGATGTCATTTTTCTTAATATAAAATAAAGTCTATAAGTAAAACATTCAAACCTAAATTAATAACCTAAAGCTTGGATAAGGCTTGAAGCAAGGGTATTTAGGTTAACCTCCAAGAATTGCAAGATGTGAACATAGTTTTCACATAGTTTCCATTAATAGGAAAATAAATGTAATAGAAAAGCATCGAGGGCAGTGCAACCGAAAGACACATGCAGTTTATATGGACAGCCCACAGCAAGTGAGAAGAAAATAAGAAGAAAATAAAATAAAAAAACAGAAAACAAAACAAACAAAAGCAAACAAAGAATATTCTAAAAAGTAATAACCAGAAAACAAAACAAAACATTCCAAGAATCATTATACAAATTATCATGAGGCTATGCAAATAAATTCTAATTTTTCAGGATTATCTCTTCCTTGGCAAAACAAAAGCTCAAAGCTGCACAGGACTTGACTGCAGAATTATTTGGCACTGTTGAGGAATTGAAGAGGGAATGTGAAAAATCAGAAGTTCTAAGAGAAAATTCAGAGAAGTAGATTCTTGAACTATCTGAAGAAAACACAAGTCAGAACAGGGAAATTGAATGTCTTCGCAAGATGAATGGGAACTTGGAGTCTGAATTGGATATGTTACATGAAGAAATTGAAGAATATAGAATCAGAGGAGAGAAGTTGAATTCAGAGCTTCATGAAAGAAGCAATGACTTTGAACTATGGGAGGCTGAAGCTACAACATTCTACTTTGATCTTCAGGCTTCCTCTGTCCGTGAAGTTTTGTTTGAAAATAAGGTGCATGAGCTTACTGGAGTGTGTGAGAATCTTGAGGATGAAAGTGCTTCAAAAAGTATCAAGATTCAACAGATGAGAGAAAGGGTTAGCTTCTTGGAAAGTGAAATTGGAGGATTGAAAGCCTTAAGATTTCATCCTACCAAAAGGTTGTCAAGGGAAAACCAAACAAAATACCGAACTTCATATCAAGCACATAATGAGGATCATACCACCCAACAACAAGGAGCAACAGATGAGAAAAGAACCGCTGTCTCCAATCTGAGGCTTACCAAGAACAATATATTTTTTTTAAACAAAAAGGTTGAGCAACTTCATTTTTACTAAACTTCTATGAGGAATCTATCTTGAAAAAGCATATATATTAAGGATTTTTTTATTTTTAATGGGAATACAAAAATATTATTAACAATGCCTAACAAAAAACACACCAAAGTAGGTAAATCGTATACAAAGGGCACCATCCCTAAGTAAAATGAAGGGAGAGAGAGAAAAAACTACCTCCCCTAATTAATACCTTAACACTAAGGAAATTTTAGGACAAAAATGGTTTCAGACTTGTTTCGAAAACACTGATTTACCAATGGTACTGAACTAAAAAAAGGTTTAGCATAGAAACACTCTTACATGTGGATGGTTGATGACAACAACTCACACATGGAATCCATGGAGAACCTAAAGTAAATCAACCCACAATTATTTCCCAATTAATCACACCCCTACTAAAGCAACAGGTTTAAGACTATAAACTAGAAAACCGGTGAAATATTGGAGGAAAAGAGCATTTTATAAGCAGAATTGGGAACTAAATAGAGGAAAATTTTAAAATGCTCCTCCATACATCACCAATCCGAAACTACACATACTCTCTCTTCCCCCTCTACAAACACTGATCTTAAATCTAAAAGTGCAAACACAGCCCCAATTTGCCTTACAATAATCCAACCCACAAGACCAAAGAAACGGATTCAAAACCCTAAATAGCAACCCGAAAACTAATAGAAAAAAAAAATCCTTCAATAATCTGAAACTGGAAATGGAAAAATCCTAAATCTCGTATCTCATTCCCGAATTAGAAACGGAATACAACACCAAATCAAGGCATCATTCAACCAAAAAATCAACAAAAAATCTTACCGGTTTGTAGATACGTGAAGATAACAGGCGTGATTCTTGATTTCTTGTGAATATGGGATAAACAAGGATGAATCGAGACTGATGGAGGAAAAACCCTAGCGTCGACAGGAACGAGAACTGAGACGGAGAGAAGAAGACCTAAAATGAGGATAGGAAACTAATATTTATAAGTGGGGGGTAAAGTGGTAATTTCCTATTCGGGGCGGGGCGGGGCAGGTCAAATTATAACTACACCCAACCCCGCCCCGAACCCGATTCGGGTTTTTTAAAAAACCCCAAACCCGGCCCATCCCCGATTGGCATGTTCCTATACCCGTCCCAATAGGGGCGGGTCGGGGCGGGTGACCCGGGAAACCCGCGAATTTGCCATTCCTAGTGAAAACAACCTCCTAATGGAATTGTTTTTGAGCCTCAAAGCTTGAATGTGAAAGCTCCCAAGAAATTCCCATGAATGTTCTTGGAAGCGGGTCCCCACGTGACTTCCAATAGTATGCTGGCCTCCAAATCGGCAAACCTTATCAGGTACTCACCAAAACGTGACTCACGCGATGACAAGGAGGCAGAAAGAACCAAGAATCTTGTTATGACCTTAGACGGACTCAAATACCCTTCCATAATTAGCTTTTACTAGTATTATTCTTTTCATGATTTATAACATTTATGCCAGGACAAAAGCGTATTGTTTAGAAGGCTCAAGTTCTATGCTCCTCTGGAACAAGCATACATCCAAATTCAACTATCCATCTGTTTATTAATACGAAACCCAAGGCCATAGAATGGGGGGTGAGGTCTTAGATTTTAGGAGAATGAACCCAGATAGGCCTAGGTAGAAAAGCTCACTTAAACCTCCCAAAGACCTAAATTGGGTTGAGTAGCCTGAATTTGTAAAAGTCCTAATCTTTTTCTGGCATATCCATTGGTTGAAGCTAGCAATCCTAACGTCTATCCTTGTTAGATTTCTTCTCAATGGGCCAGGTGTTGGTTGGCAACATTCTTCATGTTTTTTCCCAGTCAGAGAAAGAACAGTGGTTGATCGATAAGAATTCGAGGAGGTCCATGGGTTTTGGCTACTCTTTCCAGGTAGTAGGTAGCGTAAAACGTTTCTAATTATTGAACCAAAATGAGTTCAAACATGCTGACGGTATGATTACCAACCATAAAAGTGATTAAGTTCTCCTTCTATTTGTTTCCAATTATCTATAAAATTAAAGATTTGTGTACTAATGGAAGGCATATCCTTTTAATGAGCTAATAAATTTCTTGACTAAAAGGACACTCTTTGTTCCATTGTTGTTGCATGTTTCTAAAAAGTGAGCAACATGTTGCTTTAGGTTTCCTTTCCGTCAAAATATTAAAATTTATACATCAACTCAATTCTTTGTATATATGGTTTTGCATATGTGAAAGAAGCATGTGAAACCTACCATTTAATGTTTTGTTTATTATCTCTAAGATGAGGTTTTTTTAATTATTTGTAGAGAAAAACTCATTAGAAAATACTTGAATGTTTTTTATGATTTTTTTTTTCCATGGAGCAAATTTCAAGGTTATCTTGAGATATGGATGTGTGGTGTCATTTTTTGGTTCTACAAAGAGTCCAAGTTTGTAGAAAAATGCATTAATCATGATATCTTGCTCTTAGTTGTAATTTTCAAGCTCTTTCAACTTGATCAATCTCATAACTAGGAGTTTGAGTGAAAAATAAAAAACCGGTAAAATCAATCCAATCCAACCAAAAATTGATCAAATGAGTTCGGTTTGAGAATTTTAAAAACTGACTTTATTGGTTCGATTTTAATTTAGTTTCCTTGTTTCCTAGTCAATAAAAACTAAAAATTTTTATCTCCTGTGATTTATAATTATTCATTATTTAATGAGTTTTTTTATATTTATTATTATATATTATGTAGACTTTATTAAAGTAATTTATTATTATTAGACTATGATCAAATAAATATTTAAATGTTGGGTTTAAATTTTTTAAATATAATTTGAATTTCAAACCCAAGTTAGTTTAATCACTTTTAATAACAAATTATATTTAAGGTTTAAATTAACTTATATCCAATGAATCATTTAAATCAAACCATATTGACATTAAATAACCCTGTCTTGATTCGGTTTTTCCATCACTAAAACGTTGGTTCAGTTTTGATTCAAGTATAAATTAACTATGTTGATTCAACCAATATTTCCACCAAAAACATATTGAATTAACCACACCTTTTTACCCCCTATTTCAGTAGAAATGCTTTAACCATCATGAATGATGTAAAAATATTATTTAATATTTTAAGAATCTGATGTGGAGGGCCATGTGAAGATGTAGATATATATTTGATGTTAAATTTGTTGTCATCTTGGCTAGACAAAGGATATGGTTTGGAGATGTTTCTATAGAAATAGCTAAGGTGCGGTACCACTTCCTCAACCATCTATTTCTTCCTTGCCCCCAACAAAGATAATGAGATAATTGGATTTTGGAGGGAAGTTAATTCATAATTTGCAACTTTATTAGAGGAAGAAGTAATTTGGGTTTGCTATT
>JAJJMF010026943.1:0-18884 GCA_022058775.1 Vitis hybrid cultivar
AATAAGACTTAAGATTAATGTTTTTATTTCAAATTTTTATCATATAAAATCTTTAAAGAAATGTAAATATTTAAATTCTTGTTTATTTTTATAATAATAATTATATAAAATAATATAAATTAATTAATAGAATAATTTTAAAACAATAAAATACAAAGACAAAAAGATAAAATTAAATATTATAAATTTTTTCATCTTAAATATATCTTCATTCTTAAATATTACACATTTCTATTTAATAAAATTTAAAATATTAACTTTATCATTTAATTTAATATACCAAATATAAAAATCAAACATTATTAGAATTCATAATTTTATATATTTTTAATTTTTATAATTATTTTTAATTTTATATAATATATAAATTATATATTTATTACATCACGGGTTCAACCGTCGGTCCGATCAATGAACCGTGAATTGGTAATTTTTTTGGTTCAATGATCGATCCGATTCTAAAAACTTTGGTTATAACATTACAATGACCAGTAAAAAAGAAAAGTAAATGAAAATTGAAGTAAAAATGTATGAAAAATAACAAGATATGATAAATCACTCAGAGGTAAAATTGAATCCCCTATTGAGGCTGTTCAAATATCCTCTAGGATTTGAACGTTGCCCAAGAGAACATCCAAAATTCCACTAGCATTTAAACGCCCCATATGGGTGGTTTGAATGCCCCACAATCTTATGTGAAATTCACCTTTTTTTTAATATTTTAAATTGTATATTTTGGTGATTTTGTACTTTCAAAATCCATTTCGATTAAGTGCATTTAACAATTATTATAGGGAGTGTTTTTAACATTTTTAATACTCGAAAGATGAAAATTTTTAAATGTTATAAAAGTTAGAAATACTTTCAAGAATCATTACCAAACACACTCTAATTCTTCCGGTTCCCTATAAAATCCTAGGTTTTGAACTTATAATTGATGATGACTATGTTGAGGATATGGTCATTATTGTACCATAAATTCTATACGCCTAAACCTTTTAAGAATTCATCTTGGAAGTCCTTTTTGTGGAAAGGCATAGTGGTACGTTAATATAACAAGTCTTAGCACAAAGTTGAGGCGATCAACTTAGGAACATGGGGTATTAGGTTGAGGATGTGAAAGAAATGTGTAGGTATTAATAAACGCAAAATATTTAAGAATAGGCATGTCTTAATCATGTACATAAATACAATTTTCACTTCATATTTATGTTTTTCCCTGCAAAATAAAAAGCAGTGTGTTAATTTTTTTTTTTAATGGATTTAAGAAGAAAAAAAGTTAAACAAAAGATAATGTTAATATTATTAGAGGATATGGATTTAAGAAGAAAAAAAAAAGTCAATCTACAAAGAAATAAAAGGCTCTAAAAACAAAATCTTTTGGATCTCATTTGAAAAGTGTATTTTAATCTTTTAATATTTGGTTAGAGACAAATTCCCATGAGGCTAACTGTGTATTCCTAAACAGAGGAGTGATATGCATAATGAGATTTAACCTCGAGATAGTCCTAGAATTTTCTATTTCTTGTGTGGAAATTGGAATGAGATGGAAAACAAATAAAGGAAAAAAATGGAGATTTAGGTGGTGTTTTTTTTCTTTTTTTTTCTCACTTAATTCTATATAGAACTTAAAATTAAATAGAGCTTAATAATGTTAAATATTAAATTATTTATTTTTTGTAATATTTTATTTATATTAAGTATTAAAAAGTAAAAAATAAAATAAAATTAACATGTTACTTTTTTTATTTAGAAAAAGTCAAATATTTTGACTTTTTCTATTCAACAAAAATATAATAATAAATTATAAAAAAAAATTAGAAAAACAAACAACGTAAAATATAAAAATAAATTGTTTTCAGCAAAAAAATAAAAATAAAAATAAAATAAAATAAAATAAACACCTTCTTAGTTTTCTACATAGTGATTCTATGATAAAATAATTTTTTATAGGATTTGGAAATGTATAAAGTGAAATAATGAGTTAATTAGTTTAAATTTATGAAACTTGAGGATTAAAGGCTTCAATCAATTTTGGTTTATGTAGATGGCAAAATTCCCCTGCTACAATAGTAGTCACCAGCAACGGAATCTCGATCAACGCATAGTAGTAATTCCTCCTTCCTCCTGCAAAAAGATGTCCGGATGGGTTGTTCGGACACACCCTCCGATGATCAAGTTAGTCTTTTGGAAGTTGTTGGAAAATAGAGTTTTCCTTTGGGAGTGTTGCTCCGTGATTTTTGTCAAGGATGCTTCCCTTCCTAAGAGTCTCCTTAGAGTTTATATATGAGTCAGAGAGTATGGCCCCGCGGTGCTAGCGGGTCCCATCATCATGATTGCGGCTCATAAGGTGGCAAAGCAATCATGACATTTCTGGTGCCAGGTGGTGGCTGTCACTTCAATTTGTGACTTTAAATATCGGGGATGTGTCAGACACTCTGATAAGATTTGGGAATATCTTTCTGGCGCTAGGTGGCGGCTGTCACTTCAATTATGACTTTAAATATCGGGGATGTGTTAGGCACTCTGATAAGATTTGGGAATATCTTGTCGAGCGTGTCTTGCATTAAAGATGAGTGACAGTTCTGGAGACTTGGTCGTCAGTATTATCGGAGTTTGCTTTTTGATTGTGGGCGAAAATGGATTCGGCGAATCGCGAGTGTCTGACGAGCTAAGCTGTCTGGGGAATCTGAATTGTCGGCTGCGGATGCTTTCCAGGTAAGCGCTATCAGAGTATCCGGACATGTCTGCCCGGGGAAGTTGAATCGTCCTCCTCTCCCATCCGGCAGCAGGCGCCGGATGTGAAATATCCGGATAAGGTGGAATGTCGGCCGGACAGAATGGCGGCTATGAGATATCCGAAGAAAGTGGGATGTCGGCCGGACATAATTGCGGCTGTGAGACATCCGGATAAAATAGAACGTCGGCTTGACAAAATTCTTGTCCGGGTGGAATGAGCTATGTCGCGCGTCACAAGGGGGAATGTCTGCATGTGCAAGGGAGAGAGAGCCACGTGGCATTTTTTAGGGAGGATCCCACAATGCCCCCTTTTATATCGCATGTCTGGCTCGGCCAGAAAAGGCGAGATAAAAATGCTACCTTTACAAAATTTCTCTTTCACTAGTAGTGTTGCTTTAGATTGGCTACATTCCAAGGGCGGAGTAGAGGGGTTCCATTTAAGGTTTGCAAATGGTACGACCCATTTTCGTTGGCTTTTGATACCATATAAGGACCTTCCCAATTGGCCTGAAATTTTCTGGCTCCTTTCTCAGCCGTGTTTTCAAAGATTTTTCTAAGCACCAATGACCCTTCCTTGAAAATCCGAGGTCGCACCTTCCTGTTGTTATATGCAGCTACCTTTTGTTGATATGCGGCCATCCAGATGGAAGCTGCCTCTCTAGCCTCATCCGCCCAATCCAAGTGCCTTGCAAGCTCGTCGTCTTCATTTCTTTGACCTTGGACGGCAATCCAGGCTGTAGGCATACCCACTTCAGTTGGGATGACGACATCTGTTCCGTATGCGAGGGCAAACGGGGTATTCCCTGTCGGCCTTCCGGGTGTGGTCCGGTAGGCCCATAGGACGCCGGGCAGCTCTTCTACCCACTTTCCTTTGGCTTTTTATAACCGTTTCTTCAACGCACTTAGTAAGGTTTTATTGGTCGCTTCCGCTTGACCGTTGCTCTAAGGGTACCGCGGCGTGAAATACAGGTTTTTGATGTGAAGTTCCGCGCAAAAACCTTTAAAGGCAGAGTTATCGAACTGAGGGTCGTTGTCGGCTATGATCGCCTGAGGGATTCCAAATCGACATACTATATTTTTCTAGACGAACCTTTTGACGTCTTTCTCCTTGATGCTTGCGTAGGCTTCAGCTTCTACCCACTTGTTGAAATAATCGGTAGCAACGAGTAGAAACTTCTTCTGAGCGGCTGCAGTGGGTAAGGGTCCCACGATATCCATCCCCCATTGCGCGAAAGGCCAAGGGCTTGTCACTGAGTTTAATGTCTCAGCTGGCATATGCGGGATTGGCGCGTGTTTTTAGCATTTGTCGCATTTCCTTACATAGATCTCTGCGTCCTACCTCATGGTGGGCCAATAATATCCTTGTGAATGCGCCCGGTGCGCTAGGGTTCTGCCCCCTGAGTGGTTGCCGCGAACGCCTTCATGAAGTTCGGATAGAATATATTGGATTTCCGGCTGGATCAAGCATCTGAGGTACGGACCTCCGAAGGAACGCCTATAAAGATCATCCCCGATTAGGGTAAAGCGGGATGCTTGTATCCGAACTTTGTGGGCGTGCTTGGGATCTTTAGGCAGTGCCCCCGTTTGTAAATAGGCTCTGATGTCAACCGCCCAATCGTCTTCCTTTGGGCCCACATTACAAACGTGTGATTCAGTAATGGTGGGAGTGATATGAACGTATACAGGTATCATTGTTGATTCTTTCACGGGAAATGATGCGGCTATTCCTGCCAAAGCGTCGGCCTGCACATTATCTCCCCTTGGAATTTTCTCAATGAGCCACTCTCCCAGCCGGGTGAGTGATTCTTGTACTTTCAATAAGTATTTGGTTATGCGCTCGTCCTTGGCCTCGTACTCTTTTAGTATTTGCCCCACGATGAGCTAGGAGTCGCTGTGGATTTTGACTTTTGAGGTGTTCAGAGTGGTTGCAAGGTCCAATCCGGATAGGATGGCTTCATATTCGGCTTCGTTGTTTGAGGCGGGAAAATCTAGACGAATGGATTGCTCTAACCGTTCGCCGGTTGGCGCTTTGAGGAGGAGTCCGACTCTTGATCCGGACGAGCGGGAAGCTCCATCAACATGTAGAGACCACCAATCATCCGAAGTCGATTCTTTGTCCGGGGCGCGCTCTTCGGGCAACTCTGCTATAAAATCTGCCATGACCTGTCCCTTCAGGGATAGTTTGGGTTGATAATCTATCCCATATTCGCTCAGCTCTATCGCCCATCGTAGCATCCTTCCTGTTATGTCTGGTTTATGCAGAACGTTTATGAGGGGTTGATTGGTGAGTACGGTTATGGGGTGAGCTTGGAAATAGGGACGCAGTTTCTGAGTGGCTGTGCGCAACGCCAGGGCAGTCTGTTCCATCCTTGAATACCTTGTCTCTGCATCGGCAAGCGCTTTGCTGATGAAATATACGGGTCTTTGCTCTCGGGGCGACAAGGAACGGAGCAAGACCGCATTAACAGCCCAATCGGTAACTACCAGATACAGGTATAGTCTTTCCCTAGGTTACGGACTGCTTAGAATGGGGGGTTGAGAAAGATACTGCTTGATTTCTTCAAAAGCATTCTAGCAGCTTGCGTCCATCCGGATTTATTGACATCCCTGAGTGCCAGGAAGAAAGGCTTCATCTTGTTGTGAACTGAGCTATGAACCGTCCTAGAGCGACGAGTTTGCCAGTGAGGCATTGCAACTGCTTCTTGTTTGTTGGTGCAAGCATGTTCGCGACCGCTTTCACCTGATCTGGATTGATTTCGATTCCTCTTTGGGTAACCATGAACCCCAGGAACTTCCCTGAGCTTACACCGAAAGCGCATTTAGCTAGGTTAAGCTTCATGCCATATTTTCTCAATAAATGAAAAACTTTCTACAAATGCTGGGTATGTTCGCTTCGGGTTTTGCTTTTGACTACCACGTCATCAATGTATACCTCTACAACGTCGCCAATCAGTGGCTTGAAAATCTTGGTCATTAACCTCTGATACGTGGCCTCAGCGTTCTTGAGTCCGAATGGCATGACTCTATAACAGTAGAGCCCGTGAGGAGTTATGAAGGCTGTTTTTTCTTCGTCTCCTGGTGCCATGGGAATTTGGTGATACCCGGAGAAAACATCCAAAAAGGATAGCATTTCATGCCCGGAGGTGGCATCTACTATCTGGTCTATCCGCGGTAGCGGAAAACTGTCTTTGGGGGCACGCGTCATTGAGATTGGTGTAGTCTATGCACACCCACCATTTTCCTCCCTTCTTAGGGACCACTACTACGTTTGATAACCATTCTAGATACTCCACCTCTCTAATAAATCCAACCTCCAATAATTTTTCCATTTTTTCCTAAATGACCTTTTGCCTGTTCGGGTGGAATCATCGGATTTTTTGTCGAACGGGCTTAGAGGTGGCTAATACATTGAGCCGGTGAGAGGCGATGCTCGGAAGTATTCCAGGCATGTCCGAGTGGGCCCAAGCAAGATATCACAATTTTGCTGGAGCACCTTTTGAAGCTTGAATCTTTCGACTGGCGAAAGGAGGGTACTGATGTGCGTGAAGCATTCACCTCCCTCTGACATCCGGACAGCTTCCAGTGGGTTTGCTGCCGGGGGATCTTTGTCTGCCGGGTGCTGTAATTGCTATTGGTCAGAAGCATTTGCTTCTTTGGGGGAGTGCTCGCGGTCGGCGCTGGGTCCGGCCTCGCGAGCGATCTGATAACATTGCCGGGTAGCGAGCTGGCTGCCGTAAAGATTAATTTGCCCATCTTGGGTGATGAAGCTGACCATTTAATGGTATGTGGATGGAATGACTTTCATTTCGTGCAACCACGTGCGTCCCAAGATGGCATTGAAAGGGGATAAATCCTCAACCACAGAAAATAAAACGTTTAGAATGACTGGCCCGACATGAATCGGCAGTGTTACATCCCCAAGTGAGGTTGTGGAAGAACCATTGAATCCGGACAGGGTTCTTCTTGGATTCTCCAGGTTGGAGGATATGAAACCCATTTGTTTGATGACCGCCACCTGCAACAGGTCTGCAGAGCTACCCGGGTCGACCAGGATTCTTTTCACATCGAAGTCTCCAACCCTTAATGTTATGATGAGAGCATCTCGATGAGGCTGCAGCACTTGGGCGGGATCCACAGTAGGGAAAACAATGGTTCCATCTATGGGATGGATGCTCCCACTAGCTAATCCCGGCCGGATGGGGCTTACGTGTTCCCGAACCGTGGCTGCTCGCAGTAGTCTCTGTCTTTTCCTTTTGGAACTGTACTCGTCATCCAAGGGTCCTCCATATATGTAGTTGATTATTGCCCTAATAGGAGCCACTGGGGCGCGTGGGCCTCGACCATGGGAAGATCCTTCACCTTTAGGCACTGTTCGGACGTACTGCTTTAAGTGTCCCGCCTTTAGGAGATCCTCCACCATGTAATGGAGGCTTCTACACGTTTCAGTGGTGTGCCCATGATCTTTATGGTAATCACATCTTTTGTTGCGGTCCCTTTCTGAGGGGTTTGATTTTATTGGTATTGGTCATTTGAAGCCGGGCAGATCGTGGATTATAGGAAGCAGTTTTTCGTATGACTTGGTGAGAGGTGTTCGAATGAGTGGCGAGCGCCACTCATCTTGCCCCTTGTTGGACAACCCAGGATGGTTGGGTGCTTTGAAGCTTCTGGTGGCTTCACTTCTTGCAGCTTGGCCAGCTACCAGGACCTGCTGTGTTGCGGCTCGGAGGTCGTCCTCTAGCATGGAGTATTTACTCGCACGTCGGAATAAATTGTCCATGGATGTAGGAGGTTTTTTGGCGAGGGACTTGAAGAAGGGGGTCCCTGGGCATATGCTCCGTTTAAAAATTTGGAGGACTACGTCCATGCTGTATGATTCTACTTGTAAGACAGGTTGTCCAAAGCGCTTTACGAACTCTCTCAAAGTTTCATTTTCTTGCATTTTGAGGTTCTGCAAGGTGCTGATATTTTGCTTATGCTTGGCTGAGCATAAGTACTGCCCCACGAAGACCTCGGACAGATCCTGGAAATTGTCAATCGAGTTCGCAGGCAGTCAGTGAAACCATGAGAGAGCCTGGCCTTGTAGGCTTGCTGGGAAAACCTTGCATAACAGCCTATCATTCCCTATGTCTAGGGTCATGAGCTGCCGATAATGCATTATGTGATCGAAAGGATCGCTAGATCCATCATACGTGGAGAATTTCAGGACGATGAACCCTCGTGGGGGTTCATATTTAATAATACGAGGACTGAAAGGCGTGGAGAGCATGTCATCCAAACGCCTGCTGATAGAGCCCGGAGGAGCTGTGTGCGAGGGATCTTTACCAACCCGCACCACGGGTGGGCGAGCGGCATGTCCCTGTAAAGTAGGCGAGCTTGAAGGCTCGGAGTGTGCCTCCAGTGATACGGTGGCATGAGGCCTATTTTTGCAGGGTGTTTGGGGTCCCAGATGCGCGTGCATGGCGTCAGATATTTGGGGCCTTTTCTCACGTTGTCGCTTGGATGAGACTCGAGTAGAGCCTGAACTTTCGTCTCGTCAGACATGGTGAGCGTGCACCGGGGTTTCATTAGGCCATGCCTCATGCACCCCGAGGGTTGTGCTCACCTCTCGGGGGAATGGAGCTTCCTGGTTGTGAGAGGGGTCCTGCCTCCGCTGATAGTGCTGATGTTGGGAAGAGCCTTGGATCCTCAAGACATTGTTTTCTTCCCTAAGTTTCCTTGTTTCTTGGAGCAAAATTTGCATCTGCCGTTCGTTTTCTCTCTGTCGTCTTTCCATGTTGTTCCGCCACTCGAAGTAACCTTCGCCACCTCTGGCGGAAGAACGACTCCTTGAGGGTGAAGCCATCTTTACAGTTGGAAGGTATAGGATTTACCGAGAAGAAAGGATTTTCCCACAGACGGCGCCAATGTTGATGGCAAAATTCCCCTGCTACAATAGTAGTCACCAGCAACGGAATCTCGATCAACGCATAGTAGTAATTCCTCATTCCTCCTGCAAAAAGATGTCCGAATGGGTTGTCCGAACACACCCTCCGATGATCAAGTTAGTCTTTTGGAAGTTGTTGAAAAATAGAGTTTTCCTTTGGGAGTGTTGCTCCGTGATTTTTATCAAGGATGCTTCCCTTCCTGAGAGTCTCCTTAGAGTTTATATATGAGTCAGAGAGTATGGCCCCGCGGTGCTAGCGGGTCCCATCGCCATGATTGCAACTCATAAGGTGGCAAAGCAATCATGACATTTTTGGTGCCAGGTGGTGGCTGTCACTTCAATTTGTGACTTTAAATATCGGGGATGTGTCAGGCACTCTGATAAGATTTGGGAATATCTTTCTGGGGCCAGGTGGCGGCTGTCACTTCAATTATGACTTTAAATATCGGGGATGTGTCAGGCACTCTGATAAGATTTGGGAATATCTTGTCGAGCGTGTCTTGCATTAAAGATGAGTGACAGTTTTGGAGACTTGGTCGTCAGTATTATCGGAGTTTGCTTTTTGATTGTGGGCGGAAATGGATCCGGTGAATCGTGAGTGTCTGACGAGCTGAGCTGTCCGAGGAATCTGAATTGTCGGCTACGGATGCTCTTCGGGTAAGCGCTATCAGAGTATCCGGACATGTCTGCTCGGGGAAGTTGAATCGTCCTCCTTTCCTATCCGGCGGCAGGCGACGGATGTGAAATATCCAGAGAAGGTGGAACGTCGGCCGGACAGAATGGCGGCTGTGAGATATCCGGAGAAAGTGGGATGTCGGCCGAACATAATTGCGGCTGTGAGACATCCGGATAAAATAGAACGTCAGCCGGACAGAATTCTTCTCCGGGTGGAATGAGCTATGCCGCGCGTCGCAAGGGGGAAAGTCTGCGTGTGCAAGGGAGAGAGAGCCACGTGACATTTTTTTAGGGAAGATCCCACAGTTTATGCATGAGATTTCATGACTAAAGATTTGGGGATTTATTTAAAGTTACTTGAAATTTGGAGCTTACCGAGGATAAAGACAAGAATTTAATTTAGGGTTTTAGAGGTTAAATTTAGCAATTACCTTTCATTAATTAAAATCAATTGAACGATTTGAAATATTTGTAAGATTTGATGATTTATTTGAGTTATGAAGCTTCAAGGTTTTTTTAATTAATGAAGACGAGAACGAAGATTAGGAATTTAATTTATAATTCCAATAATTAAATAAAATTCATTTTATAAACATTAAATAAGATTTAAAATAAAAACAAAAAAATTATAACATTTACTTAGTGTGGATATTTCTCACATAAAATTATTTTAAAAGTTTGAGTGGACATTCTGTGGTGGCTCCACTGACTATTATCTATATATATGGGCATAGATCACCTATATATATATATATATATATATATATATAAAGAATATTGATTTCTATTCAAAATCCATCATTATGTAAGTCCTAAGTATGAACATAAAATAAAATTGAAACCCATTATTTTGTATGTATCACCTTTTAGTGGGGGTGCTGATAAGATGGTGAGTAGGTCTCGTGACAACACATTACATGGAGGTGTCTAAAGGGGCAGAGCTGTCAATGGTGTTGAGAGTGGCGGTGGTGGAGGATGAGGAAGAGAGATAGTAAGGATAGGAGGGACCTAGGTGGAAATAGTGTTAGGTTGAGAACAAGGTAAATGACTTTGAAGAAATGCGAAGGGAAACACAGACTCAACAAACTTGACATCATGAGAGACAAAAATTTTGGAAGTGGAAAGATCAAGGCAAAGATAAGCACTTTGAGTAAGAGAGTGTCCTATGAAAACACATGGTTTAAAGCGAAAGACAAGCTTGTGGGTGGAATAGGGATGAAGCCGGGGATAGCAAAGACACATTTTGGAGTAATTAGGAAAAACGCCAAAGATTTTCTCAAAGGAGAAGAGAGATTAAGGGTGGGAGTGGGCATGTGGTTTATAAGATAGGTAGTAGTGGCAAAAGCATGAGACCAAAAAGTAAGGGGAAGAAAGGCCTAAGAAAGAAAGGAGAGGTTGGTTTCAATAATATGACAATGATGTCTTTCGAAATAGTCATTGTGTTCAGGGGTGTGGGGGAGAGTGGTGAGATGAGAGATACCTTGAGTTACAAGAAACTTTGCAAGATCTTAGTATTCATCTCCATTATCAGAGTAAAGGGTGATGATTTTGCGATCAAAGTATTTTTCCACAAGAGCCTTAAATCGAATAAATACATCATGAATTTGGGATTTTTGCTTAAGTAGATAAAACGAAATATACTTTGTAAAGTGATCAACAAAGATAACATAGTATTTCAAATCATTTTAAGAGATAACAAAAGAAGTCCACACATTAGAGAAAATAATTTCAAGTGGTTGGGTAGAGATAAGAGGTGAAGTATTGAAAGATAATTGGTGGCTTTTATTGCAATTGCAAGCATGATATAACGAACTTGATGATATAGAAGATGACAAATCTAAATTGTAACTAGAAACAATGTGCTCAAAATTGGAAAAGTTGGGTGGCCTAATTGATGATGCCACTTGGATAAGGTAATCTTGACATTGGAGAAAACAAGTAAAGGTGATGATTTAAGAAGGGAGACCGACCACTCGTACACTCCATCCTTAGTTTGACCCTTCAAAAAGGATTGCCCTCATGCAAAGTTCCTTCACAAGAAAAGAAGAATGTAATAATTCAATTGAATCATGATTTGATGTGCAAAATTGAGAGATTGAAATCAAATTCTTTTTCATGCTAGGTATGCAAAGAATGTTATTTAAAGAAAATGTAGTACTGGGAATGGTAAGAGAGGTGAAACTAGTATAGGTGATAAGAAGCCCTATGACATCGCTAATCATGATATTGTCGGTGCTAGTGTACGGGGAATGGAGGGATAGATTGCTCAAGTTGGCAGTAGCATGATGTGAAGCACCACCATCAAAAGGCCATGATAAAGGGTTCGGAAGTGGTGTTGACAGCAAGATGAGCACAAGATTGCCATGGTGCCTGTGGATGCAGTGCTGAAGGGCAAAATGAGTGGAGGCTTGAACTAGAATGAAGCGAAAGGAAGGGCACCTTTTAGTAGTATGACCTTAGATGCCATAAATTTAAAAAAAAAACATTGGTAAAGGCATGGAGGTGGGCGTTCACCCAATGATGGTACTGAATTTAGCTCAACGTTGGAGGTTGCGAGGGAGTGATTGTTAGAGTGAGAATATGGATGTCAACCCCTATTATGGCTAAGGGAGTGAGATGGGCGCCAATTTGTGTTTCAATGAGTCAGATTAGCATTAGCAAGTGATCCAAGATGGCTTGCTTGGTATGAAGAGAAGCTTCAAAATTTAGGAGCTTTTCACAGGCTCATCAAATGTGATTAGGGTGTCATCTGCTTAAATGACATAAACTAGTTCTTTGCATTCGTCACTGAGACCATCAAGGATTTACTTCGTAAGATCCTCTTCAACCATTGGGGCACCAAGGAGAGTAAGTTCATCAACAAGAGCTTTGACGACTTGTAAAGAATAAATTTAGAAAGGAACTTTAGCTCTCGTATTCAAAATTCCTCATAAATTTAATTTCGTTATCCCTACAACTTTCTAATTTAATAAATATTCTTAAATATGAAATTTAATTTCCATAATAATCTATTCCAATAAAACTACCAAAAATAAAATTTTTAGTGATTCCCTTAATGATAAATTATTCATCTTGAAAATTTCCAAAAACAAATATTTACTCTCCAAATTAAGGATTAGTGTAATAAGAAAGTTTCCAAAAACTTGAAAAATAAAAACTAGGAGCACTTTATCCAAAAGGGAAACTTTTACTCTATAAGGATTCTTATCAAAATAATTTTAAAGAAAATAATTTAGAAAATAAAACTTTGCTCTATAATTTATTTTCATAAGTTTTATTTTCTTAATCTACACTATTCCAAACTTAAGTAAATAACATGATTTGGAATCTAATTTTCAAGAAAATTTATATCCATTAAAACTACCAAGAGTTTCATACATTTTTCATAAGAAACTTTCAATAATTTCAATGACCTTCTTAAAAAATATTATTTATCATGAGAATTTCCAAAAACTTTACTTATTCACTAAATTGGAATTCTTGTGCTTATAAGGGATATCCAATTTTATAAAGATTTTAAAATAAGAGAATCTCCCCTTAATATGGAACTCAAGTCCTTGAAGATTTCAAAATTAGAAACTTTGAGAAAAGGGATCTCCTAAGGATTTTTAGAAAAGGAAACTAGATTCACTCAAAATTTTTTTTTTTTTTAAAAAAATCTTTCAATATAAAAATTCCTTTATAGTATCATCATTCCAATTTTGAATAAAACTTAATTTGGAAATAACTTTCTCATGAAAATTTATTTTCCATAATAAAATCTAAAATTAGTAACTTTGAAAGCACTTCTCATCACATGCAATATAAACAATATGCATAAAAAAGGAAATATTCAAAAAGAGATCCCATGGCCAAGGGATAATTTTCACAACTTTCCAATTGTGAATCAAAGTCAATTGTCTTCAACTTGACACCAATATTTGGCATCAAAACTTGCGAAAAGAAGCTCCTATATAGCAGCCACAATTTAGCAACTTTTAAGCCCAAAAGTGGCCCAAAAGATGAACCCAAACAAGCAAAAAGAATTGGACCTGTATGCAATCCCGTAATAGCATACCCTCTACGCAGCTTTACTTCAAATGACCATATCTCCTTCGTTTCAACTCCAAATTGCAAACCGTTTAAGGAGTTGGATTCCTGACTTCCTAAGATTCAAAATCATATGTAGCTTGCCCCAAAAAACTCATAGGAAGTAGCCCCGATTTTGAGTCAAAGAAAACATTTCTTCATTTTTTTTCTTATCAAACAAAGGAAGGATTTAACCTTTCTTCCACAACCATTAAAATCCTTGAATCTTCATAGATGATGCTCCAATAAAGATCCAATCTTTATTGAAATCAATCAGGAGATCTTCTCTTGTAGTCCTCCTTAAATGATAAAAAACAAAACTTTACATCATAAAATAAAATCCTATGCTCCTATAATGGAGCTTACAACCCAATCTATGGAAAAGATTAAAACTTTACAAGAGAAAAAGAAAACCTATGTTCCTTTAACGGAGCTTACAACCAAATCTATGAAGAAACAAAGAAAAAAAAAACAAATTATCCCATTCAATCATCACAAGTAATAATAAAAAGGAACATACATGTGTCCCTTGGTCATGGGATAATATTATGGCTACAAAAAAAAAAAATCTTAGCACACCCTAAGTAAATATCTAAGCATGCATATAACTTTAAGATCTGATACCAGTTCTTGTCATCTTAGATCTAAGCCATGAAAGTAATACCAATTTTTTTTAAAATTGGTTTTTTAGGGTTAAAGTACTAACCTTTAAGTTTGGATGTTCCCAAACCTTAAATTCCAATTGTTGAAGATAGCCTTGAAGTCGTTGGAGGTCTCATAAGCCCACGATCTTTTTCCCGATGACTGAACCTTGTTCTTGGCACACTTCCGATGGGGAGGAAATGAGAGTGGAGGTTATGGCTCTCTTTCTCTTTGGATGGTGGAAGACAAAGTTATGGAAACCCTAACTCCTAAGGGGTATTTATACGGTTCCCAATTGGGCTTAAGTGACTTAATCCCACATGAGCTTGAGTCACTTAATCAATCTCATTCATTTAATGATTCTAGGAATTTGTTTTAAAAGGGAAAAATTAGGCTTCAGATGCAATTTTGAGTTATAGAATTCAAGTTGACCACGAGTGGCCAAGGATCTTGAAACCTTAAGATCATATTACTTAAAAGACTCTTGTTTTCTCTAATTTCTATACCCTAAGTTGGATTCTGGAAAGCCCCAAACTTGAATCAATCGAATTCAAAATCAATATTCATTTTGTTATTAATTTGATTTCTTTTACTTGGTTTCCCTTTATTCACATATCTTTTCCCACTTTAGGATTCAAATAAAAGCAATTCATTTACCTTAGTATTGACAAATCCCATAAGTCAGTCCCTAAGGACGATACCTAGAATACAACCAAAGTCGTAGTAGTTTTTTCTCTAATTTTTCTTGGCCAAAGCTACTACGTATTAGGATTAAGCATTTTGGACAATGGAGAAGATCAATCAATAAGGCCTACCAATTAATCAATTAGCCCAATCTAGAGACCTTATTCACTTACCCTTGTGCAACCTTGTGTAATTATCAAAATACCCTTATGCACAAAAGTGAACCTAAAGTCAATCCAACCCTTATAATCCATGCCAACAAGGTATATGAGCTTAGAGCAAGGACCACTGGGACCCATAAGAGTACTGGCTCCCTCATAATCCAATTCTAAAGTTGATTCAACATCTCATTATAGAAAATCAACTAAACTCCAATATCCTATGTAAATAACAATAAGACACTACGTGCTTGGGTCCGTGACCTACTATTCATTGTGTTCAATCTCCCCATGGATTGGTGTCCATAGTCTAACAAGGTGAAAGCTATTAGCCTTTCAAGAATACATCTACTATCCTTTTGTTACAGATCCTCCTATTGTGTATTCAACTGACATGTCTTAACTTTCAAAGAGCCTATGTCAAGTTCCACTTAAAGAACTACTATGACCATAGTTGCCATGAACACACCTCCTTAGGATTACCCAAGAAGACACATTGTTTCAATCCCATGAGATATCATGGTGCCTCTATTGGGAATACCTATTGCTATCGGCTTCCATCAATAGTGATCCAATCCATAGGGAATATATGATCAACTTACGATCTTACCCGTAGGTCAGAGTCATTGCTAACTTTAGCACAAGCTCAATATTCTCTCAAGGTTGAGACACAACATAATGAAGCAACTTGGTGATGTCATGACTACTTGATAGCCTTAAGTCATGACTTACCGTAGGTCATGTCTAATATGTAACCATACACACTAGTACACTCACCATGGGAAACTCATCCCAATATCCAAGACCAATCATCCCTCTAACTAGGAGGTAGTGCACTACAACCTCTAACGGGTTGCCTAGACCCATGAACTGGTTGTGAACAAGTCATCTATTTATAAGGAACCCATGACTTAGATCTTTGGTGCAACTCCTAATACACCTAAGTCATGTACAATGCAAAAGATGTAGGTAAGAATGCTCACAAAGTATTGATTACTACTAAAAAAAAGCATACTATAGATAATAATTCTCATTAGTTTCACATCTTTTGAGTAGTAATTATGCCTAAAACACTCAATTAACATGTTGTTGCCTTTACAAGAATTACTAACAAGTTTTGGAGTCATTTTAAGGTATGATTTTGATAAATTGGTGACAAAAGAGATGAATCAAATTGAAGAAAACAAATAAAGTTGATGAAGATCCAAATTCATAATGAAAGAAGTAATGCAATTGGTTTGGACTGAGATTTGGAGTTGATTTGGAGGTCATTGAAGTGGATTCAAAAGAAAGAAATGAAAGAAATGACAAAAAAGAGTTGAAAAATTATGTATTTCCATTTCGCATAGTCATGCGAAATGGACTAGAAGGCATTTTTTTGCTGCAACTCAAAGGAAAATCTCAAAGTTGATTTCGCATGACCATGCAAAAATTTCGCACAATCATGCGGAATGCTCCAAGAAGGCGAAATTGGTGCTAATGCATTTTTGACTTCGCACAATCATGCGAAATTGTTGGAGCTCGTGTGAAATTGCTGGATCTCGTGCGAAATGGTCATTTAATTACTAAACTCCAGATTTTTTTGGTGAAGAAGCCTCCGAAAGACCTCTTAGATGATGCCAAGTGTCCACTTGACCTTGTTCTATAAATAGAAACTTGATGTTCTCATTTAAGACATGTAGTTTGAGAGCACTACATTTTTTGCTAAATTAATTACCAATTGCCTTGGATGCTCAATTATGTCTTATGCATGGTCATTTTCTTTGTTACAGATATCATGTCAAAAGGAAAAGTCTTCTCCTCCTTTTATAGTTACATAATTTCCAGAACAAAATCTTGTTTTAAATACTATCTTAAGTAATCACTAATTACATAGAAATTAAGAATGATTTTATCAATCAAACCAATTATTTAATGACTCAAAAAGATAAAATAAAAAAAAAACTTCTAAATTAAGTTGCTTTAAGTTAAAAAAATTCTACATTTTTTGCTTTTTCAATCATCAAATCATAAATTAAAAAAACCCCACAACATATTTGCTAAATTATTCAATAAAATCTCAATGATCTCAACTAAATACCAAGTACAGAAACAAACTCAAATCTCATAACCAAGTAAGTAAGCAAGCCTTACTTCCAATTATATCACTGTCACAACCCACTATCAAGTGGGTGAGGTGTTTTCTAGAGCATAAAAGAACAAGAAAACATCTTAATTCTTATAACTAGAACAAGTTAACCCATCCAAGGAAATGTATAAATAAAAAATTTACACAAAACATGACCACATCATGTTAGCTCTTAGGGGGCCTATAAAGGAAGAATATATAGACTTCCATTAAGTTATCTTATACTTTTTTCATAACAACCTAGCTTGTATTGGAGTTAAATTTTATCTTTCCTATATTAGAAAATAATACTAAGTTAAAAATTTCCTTTTCCCTGGCAGGACCGTAGCCAACAAAATGTGCAAGTTTCACAAACTTTATCATAATACAAACTACCAGTAATTCAAGTATCTTCTTTATAGGACCTTGAATTCATTTCTAATGATTGATAAGCAACACTGCTAACTCCTTAGGCTCCTTAAACCCACTTTTATGATGATACACCAACCTTGATGAGAAAGAAATAGGTCTCACGAAACCTCATTTCCAACAATACTAGCATTGTTAGTCCATAGACATGTGGCTCTTTCCTGGATTTTAATCCATATACTCATAGAAAATACCAACATATCCAAAATCAAAACATTTAGACAAATCCTCTATCATGTACTGAACACTTAGACAGACCCACTATTATGTATTAATATGAAATAAAAATTTCTTTCAATTATCAACAAAAACACAAAATTTATGCCCAATCATAAACACAAGAAATAAATTCCCTTACATTTAAGACACTTACTTTGAGAAAGTTTGAGAGAGAGTCGGAAGCCTTCATGAACTTAATCTCCAGTTCACTCATGGTGGGAGCCTATCTGGACTGAATAACCAACACCAAATTGCGAATTATTGCCACTACCTTGGCCAAATTAGGCGGTTCTACCAACTATTGTACTCATAGATGAAGTTATAAGCTTTTCACAATCTTCCACCTTAGAGGGCTAGAAATCGTTGACATTGGAGTGGCGACTGATAGTAGCCTAAGCTTGGGCAAGCCAATCGTTAATGACAATGTCGTGATGAGCCATTCTAGTCTAATAGTAGGTTGAAATCTTAAAGTTAGGGTTTTGGAGAGTGTCACCCATGGAGGCATTGGGGTTTGAGTGTGGGTATCAAGCAGTGAATGTGGAGTTTCTAAGGTCTGATTATGGGAGTATTGGTATTTTTTTAATAAGAAAATAAGGGACAATTATATAATAAACAGAATATGGAACTTTTAAAGAGTGCCAAGATTAAGTTGCTCGGTAATGACACTTGAAAAAACGCCATTATTTAACATTTAGGTACAATAATGCTTTTATAAGAGCCATTGTTTAAAAGTGTCATTGCTTCTCCTTATAAAGCGCCAAGAATGTGCAATCACCAATAATTATTAATTTTAAGGATAAATAATGACGCTTTTAATGAGCGCCAAGAAATAAAACGTCATTAATTCAAATTTTTGTAGTAGTGTTCCCTCACCTCTCATGGTGCATGTTTATGCTTCGAAGATCATTTAGATAGTTGCCCTCTTCATCCTACCTTGAATTCCTTCCCTCTCCATTATTATGCAAGTTGTGTACCTTTTCCAAAAATTTTTTGTTTTGTCTATTCTTCAGTTGGATCCCCTTTCTCTAGAAAACTCCCTACTCTCATAAAGGATCACCAACCTGTTTCTTCTCCATAAACGTGTTTTCCCTCACTCTTCTCTTCCTCAATTTAAAACTTAATTTCAAACTTATCCCATCCTTTTAGATAAACAATTTTAGTTTCTAATTAAAAAAAATCTAATTTTCCAATTTAAAAACTAATTCTTCTTTTTTTTTAAAAAAAAAAAAAAAAAACTATT